>JABFPJ010000102.1:0-68073 GCA_022817425.1 Gryon sp. ZL-2020 | reverse complement strand
TGGCCCTATGTGGGATTTTTGAGGGACCCACATTGGTTTGAAACGCTAACCTATAAATTACCTAGTTAGGTATTCCTAATATGGGCCTAACGAGGCCTCCCTGGAATGGGATATTTGATGAAATCCAATGTTGGCCTAATTAAGCCTCAGTAGGCACACCTGGGTTTAGTCAACATTTATGTAAAATATTTTTTAAAAAAATTATTACAGAGAATCGAACCCAAGAACCAAACGTGAAAGTTAAACATCTTACACACTGAGCTACGAAGACTTCTAATGAAATGTTTTGTAAACATCAACTTAAGTCTACTATAGCATATATATATGAGACTAATTTGACTTGCCCATAAAACCCTATACAGGGAATGTGTAGGTAGGCGTTTCATACCCTTATTGGGCCTGAATATGGCCCTTGTTAGGCCCTATATTGGCCCTATCCTCCAACCCTGCAACGAATTATACAACATTGGGCCTACATTGGCCCAGTCCAGGCTTACCCGTAACGAGGCGAACCCGGACTTTACCAATCCAGGGCCCGCTTTTTAACTAGGCAAGCCTTTTTCAATTTCTACTAGGGATATGTTAAAAGGGAATTATGAAAAACGGCTGAGAAAAATTGCAAAGCTTCATGTGAAAAGTATATTTAAAGTAGATATAATTCTTGTCGATTCGTATAATAAACAAATACATCATTATTTAGCTATAAATTTTGTGCCAACACAAGATGATTATCAAGTTTTGAACATTTACAAGCAATTCTTGAAATGCTCAAGGAGAAATATTATCAACAGACCCACGCGTACGGTGAAATTCCATCACGAGATAGGCAACAATTATTATTTTACGAAAGAATGGTTAGTACTGTGATAATGCGCCGTTGTCTAGAGTGTCAAAGCATCTCCCAAAGAAAAACGTACACTTGATATCACTGAACAAATAGCCAGGTGTACATTGTGCTATTTCAAAACAGGTTCAATGCCTTCATTTTCACGTTTGCGTTTTGTATATGTACGTATATGGAACAGTAAGTGAAAGTGTTAATTGACGATGTTAATTAAGGTTTTTTCTCACTACTAATTTGTCCGATTCCTTACATGACGTTGATTGACAAATAACAGGTTTTCTATTCGATGATGTGGAAAATCTTTCGGGAAATATAAGATTACAAAAATAATAGAAAGAAAATAAAATTATTTCATGCACAAAAATGTTCAATATGAATTTTATTTGCAAATTAAAAAATAAAATTAAATACATCAAATTATAATTTTATTTAAAAAAGATAATAAGGTTTTAACTTTATAACCAACTTTCTAAAAATACACTTTTATAAAATGTATTAAGAATCAAATTATGAGGAGTTCTGAACAAAACATTTCACACAAAAAGAATGCGTTAATCTAAAAAAATGGTACTTTTTTAATTAAGTCTTATAAAGACAATATATTATTATATTGCATAATTTTCCACATAATGAACTAATTTAATTAATAAATGAATATTATATTTCACTCTCTCCGAATATATAATTACATTAAAGAAACTTTATTATACATTAAATCGAAACTACATTTTCAATTATGATAGCCAGATATTATTTTAGTGCAATTCGATAATGATATAATACCCTTAATATTTATATTCGAGTTTGCATTTACTTTCTTGGAATTGTAATTTATTTATTATTTAGAGCATTCCTACATGGACGAAAATATATTTCTCAAAATAAATGTTAGAAAATATATAAAAATATATGCCATTTATACAATTTCTTGCCGCAAATATATATAAAATATATTTTTTCAGAAAAATATATTTTATATATATTTTGAAAATATACGTTCGATTGTGTGGGTTTTAGCAATTTTAGGACATGTCAGGAAAAAAAAATATATTCGCAGAAATCAGGTAAATGTATGAATATAATTGAAAATTGCTCAATCGACTACATTATAAAGAAAAACCAGAGTAATGCTTTCTAAGTAAGAAACATGTAAAAAGAAAATGTTACAAAGTTTGAGCAGATGGAGTATGTGTTATTGGAAATCTGACATAAAATTTTCTCCAGCGAAACCCGACTAACTTGGTGACCTCGTTCGATTGAACAATTTACTAGTGCTCGCACTTGTGGCCATTTAACATACACAATGCATGCTTGTTACACCTTGGAAAACTAGTAAGGAATGTCATCCCCAGGCAACAAAAATGACAGCACAATAAAATATTTAGCTGAAAAAACTGCCACACTTATTACAGACTGTACATGGAATTAAATTATCATTTTGGCGAACTCATCGGCTTATTTTGAATTAACTATTTCAACATAGAAACTTCTATCTTTTGTAAACAGTCTGATTATTTACGACGTTAATAGAAAATCTATTTTCATTTAAGTTCGAGGCGGTATTTAATGAAACCGCTTCTATCGGTTGTATTCATGGCTATTTTCGTAATTATGCATTAAGCGGAAATTATGTGACAATTATCGGATATAATGAGCGGACGCTGTGCCACTGAATTGTTGGATACTCTAACTAGTGAAATTGGGTTTATGTTTCTTAACTGCTGATAATTGAAGAGATGCGTGCAACATTTTTGGTTCTGATATCAAAATTTATAAAAGAAAGAAGAAATATTAGCTTGTTTTACAAGCTTATATGAGTATAGTTTTTGCTTCTGGATTTGCATAACTATATTTTAAATTATTTCTTTATTTGTGCTTATATGTAGATAAAAACAATCATTTAATATTGTTGCCTTATTTATTTCTTAATTTATTTTACTTACTTGAAAATATTTAATTCTGAGAAAGGAAAATCAATTAAGTTTTTGCCATACATATGCAGTACAGCTTTGTTTTATTTGTGATTATTATATTGTCGAAAAATTATGCTTTGTTGAAAACTGATTAAATATATTTCTGAGAATATAGGTGTTCTTACCTTGAAATTAATTTACCTCTTGCCAATAAAGCATTATTAATTCAATTTAATTATATTAAGATGAATTCTTAGAGATAAATTCTAAGAATTTATACTACAAAAAGACTACACATTCTCTCGTTTTAATTATTATAAAATGAAGGATCTTAAATAACCATTTCTAATTAATTATTGTATTTGAAAATTGTTGTCTTATAATCATTTTGAGAAAGGTGTTCAATTAAAAATATATTAAAATTTATTGATCAAAACACAAGAATATTTATGCGTTAATAAAAAATGTAGTAATATAATTTACCCAAACAAGTATGTTACAGTGACAATAAAGTTTCATTAGCAGTTATTAAAACAATTTTAACACACGTGCAAATTGAGAATTCATAAGCAGTATCTGCGAAATACCCTTAATATTTTCTAATTATAACTTTTGTCATTTATTTTTTCTCAAATGAAACTAATAATCGTTATATAGTACGAAATAAGATGAAATACAACATGTTTTCTATATTGATTTTTTTTTAATAAAATGATCAATTAATTGATCATTGATCAAAGTAAACTATATTTTTGAGTAAAGCATATTGCTCATTTTTGCATCATAATGTGTGTATTACATATAAAACAAATTGTATGTTTTCAAAATTCGCAGGAAATCTTTAACGTCCCCTATTACATAGTCTAAAATATCTTTGAAAGCAATTGTCAACCCTACAACACTGTAATTCACGATGACCAAGCTACTAATAGCATTACAACCGGACTCGTTAATACTCAGTTGGTAAACTAAAGGTCGTTTATCGTATGTAGATAGTGAAATCGTTTATGATACAATTAACATCAATTTCACATGGCTAATTTCATATTTACTGATACAAATTAATTTTTCATTGATTTTTCCATTAGTTGAATATTACAATAGTATTTGTTTAAAACTTTAATATGTTAAATTATGTAACCACGTATTCTACAATTAGAGTAGAGGTTTACCGATTTTATACTTTTTTTTGATAAGTGTAAAGGGTGAAGGTATTTAATTTGTTTAACATACTATTTTTAAAATAGTTATGTAACAAATATTTTTATAACCATTTTTGTAGAAAATATTAATGAAAAGTAAATTAAAATGAAGAAAATGAAAGAAGTTAGATAGAAGCTCGGCGCAGGTTTACTTTTCTTTTAGTTTATTAATTGAATTATACTTTTATTGTTCATAAAACATATTCAGCTTTTAAGATATGATAATATATATTTATTTTCATTCGCAAATAATATTGCTTGTTCACATAATTAATAGTGTGCTTTTGTTAATCAATTTCTAACCAATTTAAACTTTATGACGAATAGAATACTACACTAACATTCGAAAACTTGATGCACAGTTGGAAGCGTCTTTCTGTTCATGCTGTTGTCGTTTGCGGTAAAGTTGCGAGTGGTGTTTATGCAGTGAACGATTAATGGACGCGAAGTACTCGGAGAAATTTGCATGGAGTACGTTTCAAAACTTTTCTCCAGGGTATATAGAACGACGAATTAACCTTTTTATATTCAAACGCGAATGTAAATACATTTTTTTACTGCCCCACTATTATTAGATGAGAAATACATTGCCTTTCATATTTAATTATTGCTGGTCTGTGGAAATTTTTTTCTTTACTCTACTCGAGAATGAAAACGCGATCGTTTGTCATTGGTTTTGTTATTGCTATACAATGAAAGCAGTGCTTTGTCGAAAGTTTGAATGCATAAAATTCAATTAAGTCATTTTATCAAAGAACATGTTAAAGTCTAATGAAAAATAACAAGAATGAAACATTTTTAGTTATTTGTAGTAATTACGGTGTATTCTTCGTTCATTAAATTTAATTTGTTCTATTAGGCAGTTATATGATATTTTGCATTTAAATTTCAAATGGAAATTATTAATTTAAAAACTAATAATTTCTACAATATATTAATAAAAATTGTATTTTAATGCAAGAAATATGCAAATGCAACATAAAGAAATGAATATATTAAGGTCAATTATTTTTTATGTTAATTTATATCCACATTAAGTTCAGAGTCTAAATTACGTGTAAAGCGCGTATAAAACAATATGTTCAGCATTAAGCTGGAACTTGATATTACTCGTAGCTCATATTACTCGACACCCTTAAAAAAACTACGTACAGTTGTGAGAATTGTGGAGGCTGTACCAACAAGTGTTTATTAAAACTTATTGTTATCAGCAGCAGTAAAATAGAATTTATATGGTTAACCCCGCTTAACATTATTAAGCGTAAATTTTTATTAAGTTTAACTGAATTGAAAAAATCGATTGAGAATTTCTTCTTCCACCTTGAGGAAATAATAATTAACGCTTGAAAAGAATTTTTTCCTCTTCATTTTACTTAAGTTAAACTGAGTGTATACAACTCTATATTTTACAAAAGTTTTTTAGTAGATAATCGTAAAAAAGAATGTTTACGAATAATGAATTCTATTTTTATCATCTATGGATGATACGCAAAGGATGAAAAAAAACATGCTGCACTTTTTTTCTACCTGAACTATTAAATTACAAGTTTAATAGTTCAAACTTTTGCATAAATATAGATTTTTGTGTCCTCGAAAGAAAGGTATTATACAAAAATGTTTCGCGGAAAATATGACATAACTTTTTATACCATCGTGATTTTAAATGCAATACTATATAAATCAATTAGTTGAATATATAAAATACTCTGGTAATATAAAATGTCTATTATTATTGTTACGTAGGTGAATGAATTAAATACCAACCGTTGTTAGTAATATAGCAATAAACTAATAATTTATATGACTCTGAACCACTATAAATTATTTTATATTGTCTGTTATATTCATTAAGCATTTAAGAATTATATTTCATGTAATGCGCATATTGTATGTGTTTAAATTATATTCTTGCATGTTTTTAATGCATTTTCCAATTAAATTCTGAAAATATGTTTTAAGCAAATAATTGATTGAACAGTTGTATTAAAAATGGACTGGTTTTCAATCTTGACAGATAACGATAGTAAGCTTTCATTTGATTTTTCATCAATATGATTACTAAGTTACATCATAACAGTTGAATGACACACACTACAATCATCGTATACATTTCCTATCTTAACAATAAACATCAGATTACCTTAGTGTGATTTTAAATTGAAGATGAGTAATTTTTTTCTTATCATGATATAACGTTCAAAACATTTGTTAAAATGGATATACTCTACTTTCGTATTATACACAAACTTATCACTATTTTTACAACTGCATCATCTCATTGTCATAAGTAAAAGTAAATGAATAATATTACTAAATATTTAAGAAACAGTTTATCTGTTGATAAAAAAGAAAATTACTGGATTTATATAAGATAATTATGTCACAGTATTTTTTCTAATATTGCAATTAATCAATAAACCATTAAAGACTTGCATTTAATTATAAAAAGAAAGTAATATTTTTTATTACAATAACTGAATTATAAAAAGTAATTGATAATTAAGGTAAAAATGTAATTGTTTAATTTTACACGATTAAGCAATTGCATTTATTTAATAATAATTTACTTCATTGCAAATATTTATTGATATAATAAATTAAAGAACAAAGTAATTTCAATTAGCAAATTAATTTTCAAAACATAACATATATTAAATCACGTAATTGTGTTCTAGGATTTTGTCATAATTAAATAAATAAAATGTAATAAGTAAACTCATTTATTTATTAATTTATATGAATATTCAATTAAAAAAAGCATATGAAAATCAAAATTAATGATCATTTAGTATTTCCTTAATTTATTTGAATACATTAAATAAATTAATTACATTACAAAAACTGGCATTTTCGACTGTTGGAATTAAATATATTTTTTAAATGAGTTTTTAATTGCAAATTTATTGAGCAGTAATTGATCAGATATAATCGTATTAAATCGGAACGCTTGGTTAAGAAAATGCCAAATAAGAAAAAGATAATGCGATAAGAACGTAACTTATTATCATTTACAACCACAAAAGGCAAGTAATGCGAGCAAGCTTATTACTATTCGAAACAATCATAGTTTGGCCATTCTCGAATTGAGGCGAACTTGATGACTCAGTTCTAAATAATCAGTTCGGTTCGTGTAATCTATTTCACATTGAAGGCACTTTGTTGATCTCGTTCGACTCACCCAGTGTCTCCTATGTAATCCAGCATGCGTATTTTCAGCATGACTCTTGTGTGTGTGTATGTCGATATGACGGCCGCTTACGTAGAAGATGAAGGCAATCCTGTGCGGTCAATTGAGTGCCGCGCAAAAGATGATCTAACGATAGCACGCCTCTGTTTTTTCGGCTGCGGAAACAGCGCGAAACAATTTGCGCTACACTGTATGTGACGCTTCAATTGAGCCGCACTCTACCGTCACTTTCGTGCCTCGGATACATTTTTGGTATCCATTCTCCCACGATGTCAAGACGCCACTGTCGCAAAAAATTATATGTCACGTGTTAGGCGGACTCTCCAAAAAAAGTCCGAAAGCTCGTTGGAAACGCAATGTTTTGCGAAACTACATTCAGTGTAAGGTTTTTTAAGTTACCCTTTTCTTACAGTAACGGAATTTATTATTCGGAGAAGAATAATTTATTGACATTTTTTCTTGCGCTAATTCGAATACTTCTAAATTCTAATTTCTGTTTAAACATTTGTATTTAGTTTTAACAACTTCTTACTGAAAACAGAAATTATGAGCTCTTGTAGAATTAATTACTATAATCATTAATCTGTACAAATTGTTTCAATATCGACTGTTATATTATATTCCATATCTCGCCTAAATTAATTATGTGGATTTGCATTTAGTAGCGATTAACGATAGCTAGTAAAAGATAGTCTGGTTATTGATTTTAAATTATTTTTGTAAACTCTTGTTCTCAAATGCAACTGTTTTAACTTTAAACTAGATTATTATTGATACATTTTTATCATAATTAGAAAAACTTGTTTTTATGAACTTATTAATATTAGTGAATTTGAAATTAACATCAAATGACCTAATTTAAAGAATTAAAGCTAACGAAAAAACAGTAAACAATAAATTTTTTTTCTCTAACTTATTTGTGTATAAAGAAAAAATAGAGTACGATTAATGTGAACTGTTCATAAATTATAAAACTAGAATAATTGATTGGACTCGATCGATCATGTGCACTGATTATAGATTCTCGACTAGCACTCTTTTTATTTTTCTCTTAACTTTTCCGTCTTTCTTTTCGACATTGTCAAACATCAAATATACAGTATTGTACCATCTATCACGCAACATTCTATTGCTTCATCTTTTTATCTGCGCGCCTGTTCGCTGTGTACATTAACGTCAAGTATAATATTCATCACTGTCTTGTTTAAACATTTTTCATTAGACCTGCTACAACCATGCCATGTTAATAATTATTTTCCGACTACACCTTAGCAATCACTTGATCGAATTTTCAATTATAGATGTTTGACTTTCGATTGTTTGTGAATAGTTAATTAGCCTGCATTTTGAATACAAATATATTGAGATTTTGCTTAGTTTAGTTTAATTTATTTTAGTTTAGTTAAATTAAGTATATTTATCTTCTAATAAATAAGTTAACTTTAATTGCTTGTTTAATTCGTTGAAATATAATACGATAAAATTTGAATAACGAGTTAAATTAATAAATGATTTTTAGTTTAATATAGTTTGTGTGGAATTCAAATATTTTATACTATTCCAATTGGAATAAAATTACTCTAACATTTAATAAATTCGATAATCTTGCAAAATATGTTATACATTTATATTTTATCAATAAAACTTTATTGATATTTACTTATATATATACTATTTTATCAATAATATTTTAATGATAATTTCAAATTTAAAAATTTTGAATTCATATAAACACGGAATAATTGATATCTGTTGTTTTGAAAATAAAATATATTTTTTAGAATTCCACTTTAAGAATGTGTACATATATTTTCGATTGATTTATGTTCGTTCGAATCAGCAACATTAAATTTCAAGTGATACAAAAAATTAATTATAAAAAACGACAAGTTTTTCCAGATAATAATGAAATTCAATAGCATTGATTAAATTGATTCAAATGTACAAATTTAATAATCGAGTAATCTTATTTTAAACATGAAGTTTTATAAAGTCTGAATTTTTATTAGCCACTACACTAAAAAAATCATAAGACTTG
This sequence comes from Gryon sp. ZL-2020, assembly GCA_022817425.1. Classification (NCBI taxonomy): domain Eukaryota; kingdom Metazoa; phylum Arthropoda; class Insecta; order Hymenoptera; family Scelionidae; genus Gryon; species Gryon sp. ZL-2020. The sequence goes on along the minus strand of JABFPJ010000102.1, from coordinate 58,889 downwards.
TCAGACTAGTCATGTAAACATAAAAAACATATATTCGAATATACATTACAAATGTACTTATTCAGTCAAATTATTCATCACAATAATGTTATAAATGCATTAATGTCATCATAAATTGATCACTTTCATTTCGTCATGATTCATACTAAAAATGCATAATTAAACTTATATCACGCTAACTGTGTGCTCTTTAGGTTTTCTTATCGAAAGTCAACAATAAAACATTCATCAAAATACTAAATTTATTATTCTATCGATCTTTTACGTCCTTGATAATTCTATTCGACAACATCATTATGATACAACGATCGAATTAACCGTATCAATAATAAACAATAGAAAAAGATTGCGCCACTTATTCATCCCATCGTGATTTGTGAGACGTGAAAACTTTTCTGACAGATCGGCATCCATAACGGTACCTAAATAACATCCGATCAGTAATTACTCAGCAATTCGAGGACCGCGCTCATCGACGCAACGCACTCGAGTCTCTCCCAAGTGAACCAGCATCGAAGAGCAAATGCTCTTGTGCGGAAATTTGAACGCGAAAATAGACGTTCTGCAATTGCATCGTCGAAAGCGAATAAAAGACACGATCAAAGGTTTTTGAAGCAAGGATAAATTGCATAATAATCATAATTCAATATTATCTATTAACAAACGTCTCGCTAATACCGTATTATTATTATTTATTAATTAACAAAATTTGGTAATTCTGTTTTAGTAAGTGAATAATGATTATTTTTGTAGTTAATTATTTTTAACAAATTTTACTGATGGTAGTTAAATTTCAGTAGACGATATAACATCTTTTAAAGTATAAATTAACGACATATGCTGCAGATATTTAGAACCTTAACAGTTACAAATTTACTTTCAATTAAAAATTAATGACTAGTAGGCTGAACATATATTGATAAAATAAATACATTGAAAATTGTCGATTAACTAGCAGTATATAATTTCATATTTATTGATCAGAAGTGAGAAACAGTTACTTGTGAATTTACCTTTTACTAGAAGTCTTTTTGTTTCTTTTCATATATTTTTGTCGATTAAGGTTAATAACAAACATAACAGTTTTTAGAGAAAAATTAGAATTTGATTATTTTCATCTTCTTAATTATAATCCTTGAAGCGATTGCTAAATTGGATGACACTATAAATAATATATTCCTATATACAACTGTTATTCGTTAGCCTTAATTCAAACTTAATTATGTTGGTTGATGGACTAAATAATGACATTGTAATTTCAAAAATCACCATGAATGATCTTGGAGAATCATCATAGTTGTATACAACCTTTTTTTATCTACAGTAAATTGTTATTAGAAGTCTCGTATAAATGCACATCAAATCCTCGCGGCGTTCAAAATTCAACAGTTGTTAAATTGAATAATGATATTAGCGATACAAAAAGTATATTTCTCATTCGTTCATTTTCACGAAATTTGCATGCATGGAATGCATGCAAATATATTTGTCATTCTTGTGATCAGAGCAGTAAAGTGCTTTTTCTGGCCCGATCTAAGGTAAAAAAGTACTACACCTATTTCCAAACAAAACGCTTTTGATATACCTACTGTGCTATTTTCATTAATTTGATAATTTTGATTCATGATCATACTTTTAAAAATTCATTCTACAAAACCTAAACAGGTAAAACATGAATTACGAAACTAACGATGAAGAATCTTGATTTCATCATTATATTAAACTCGGTTATCTTAAAAAAAGTTTCAATTTTAATGTCTCATTACACAACGTTAACTAACACAAAACATTGATTTAAAAAACTTTTCATACTTCGCGAAAGTTTTATTGGCAAAATTATAAGGCGGCTAATAAACGAACGGATCTAACTTTCCCTCCACCTTATTGCGTGAAAAACCACGAATGAACAGTGAATCGGGCGAATCAGAGTGTCGGAAACATAAAACGCAGAACGATCATTGCTTTCCGCGCTGTTTTGCAACGTGAAATAATATCCGTAATGTGTTAAAACAGTGCGTTCGAGAAACAGATTTGACCAAATACAGATGAGCCTTTGAAACCGCGTAAAATCTTGTGATGTTTCACATTTGCAATTCGTGAAGTAGTTAACACGTACATTTCGCACTGGACCACAGAACACCTTGATCACTGATTATAATTACGAAAATCACTAAACTAGGTCACTGCTGCGGAAATAAATCCTCACTGTGAAAATACTAAAGCAACGCTGCCACTTTGTTGACAATTAAGCTTTTAATCGAATTGCCACAAGAAACCGGATTCGACGAATTTCGCAAAACATTGCTTTTCCACCTTTTTTTACAGCTCAGTCGCTAAATTTCTTTGTAAGACAATTATATATATGACACTTTGTGATTTTTCTAAGATAGATTTATTCAAAGTATGTATTTAATGTATTTAATAATTTATGCTAATAATCCGATGAAAAAATACGAAACATTGTTGTCTTTATTATTAATTAAACCAAATTGGTGTCATTATGATGACAATGATTATATTTAACGGTGTCATTAACTGTTTTTAATTAAAAGTTGAATTGTATGATGATTTTGAAAATAATCTGCAGTACATTACGCTGTACAATCAAAGATGTAATATAAACACGTGCAAACATAAATCACAACTAAAAAACTCTATAATTTGCCACAAAGAAAATTGGCGAACGATCGCACTTACATTGAACGAGTCGAAACTTAAAAACGTAATGTTGAGTCGAAGGCAGCACGAAAACTCATTCTCGGTTGAATTTCACTCGGCACGTAACTTTGCGGCGTTCTTTCACGTCGTATCGAGGCGTCGCGACGCAAACAAACGAGAAAGAGAGTGAGACAGAGAGAGAGGCCCCGTGCGTTACGACGCGTCAGCGATTCGAAGTGCCGTGGAACTGTTTTACTGAGTTTGGTGAGCCGATGCATCGGTAGAGTCGCGAGAGAGGAGAGAGAGAAAGAGTGACTGAGTGAGAAAGAGAGATAGATGCAGATAGACCGAGAAAGATAACACGCCACGTCCCCTCCTCAGATCAGGCCCCCTTCCCCCTCATTCGTTGCCCCCTCTTCCTCTTTTCTCTCTTTAGTCGCGCGATCGCGACTTTCCGCAAAGAAGATAAAGAAGGTAGCTACGACACAAACTGGCCGCCACGAGGGAACCACGAGGGGCCAGAAACCACGAGAAAAGACGCGACACGCATTTCATTACATCTCACGCATTTTTTGCCGTCATTGTTTTCGTATTGCTTATGAGCGTGTCGACCAAATGAATGACGTCTACAGATGTCTGCGCTCGATGATTAAGACTAAACGACGGAAATGCCGTTTTTGCATGGTCGAAAGTTTTTCGAGGTTCCGATGCGAACAATTGTTCTACGGCTAAATAAGTAGGTTGACTTTGTAGGATAATGTTTGCTGCTTTACAGAATAGAAATTAATGGATATTTGGATATGGAGGGAAGCTGCTTATTTTAAAAGATGATGTTATGAAAATTATTTTTGCAAGAGGCGATTTAATAATTTACACTATGCAGATGGACATACAGACTTTGATGTAGTTAAAATCACTTATCAGTGAACAGTTTATGTGAACATTGTGTTGTTTAACAATTTTTGTGTATCATAAGATATAAAGAAATAAGTTTTTATAGTCATCTCGTCAACGATTGAAATTTTTGTTTTAGGAAGATGAATTTTACATGTCGGCGAAATAAAACATGATTCTATAATGCAACTCCATTAAATATATTATATATTTTTAATTTAAACAGAAACTGTGGATTTCGAATGATAATTTCGAATGACTTTATCTACAGTTATATGAATAGTTGTTTTATGAATTGACCATTAAAAATAATAATCACAAACTTAATAGATGGTTAGCCAATTGAGAGTGCTAAACAGATCGTAAATGATTACTCGTGATAATATTAATTACTATTTGGATGAATAATAAAAGAACTGTATTTCATATCTTAATTTTAAATGTTTTAATTTAGTTTCATTTAAAATTATATCAAACAAATCGTCCGACTCATTATGATATAGTCGTATAAAGATAAAACTAGTTTAGCATTTATATTACTCTTTATGTCATCTTTTACATAGATGAAATTTGTAATGTATAACAAACATGATCTTGCATTACATTATTTATTATTCTATTCGCTATTTGAAAAAAATTTCCAATCTAATTTCTTCTTTCACAGCAGGACTTTGAAAACATTTTCTCTTTTCCTTTCCATTCATTTTATTCTATTATAATAATCATAGAGATAAAACTAAAAGATGTTTATCATTACAAATAACTTATTAAAACTGTATGTATATATTGATTTTGTGAAAATTTTACTTAATTAATTACATGGCAAATTTAAGTTCAAAAATAAGTTAAGCCTTATGCACTAACATGTTTTTCTTCATCTTAAATATTTGCAATTTTTGATATTATAAAATATATTTATATTATATAAATATACTCACAGACGTACGTACTTGTTTTATTAAGAAACAAAATGTGTAATATTTATATTCATTACCCTTCTATATATAAATCTTATGTAGTTTCCTGCATAATAATACTGATTTTAATAATATTAAAACCATATTTCTTTGAGACAATATTACCCATCCAAATGATGATTTCATGTTTTTGTCGTGCGTTATAAAATGTGATATTAGAAGAATTTGTTTTTGTTGTTCAGATATCTCCTATGACGTAAAAGAAAAAAAATGTATAATATATATTTATAGAATTAAACTTAATAAGAAAAAATATAAGTTTCGGATATAAACTATTCGTTTATTTTTCATACAAAAGTAATATATTTATAAAAGTGTTTACTAAAATAGATACAAATTAAGTACATATTTCAATTCATATACAATTTTATTTATTTTTTGATAAGTTAGTAGTACAGCTTTGTCTGCATTCTTAAACGTGTGCCTTCATAGAAACTATTCACAACTTTAATATATCACTTGTGTATAAATTTCGTACTTATACTAGATAACAGACACTAAAATGTACGATCTAGAAATTATAAAGCGAGAAGAATCACTTGTATACATAAACCGATATGTTAACACATAATAACATAAAATTATGGCCAAATATAGTTATAGCAAAACTGAACTTAATTTTACAAAACAAGTTTAATAATGCTATAAACATATTCATGATTACGGAACATAAAATCATATAATTATAGTTCATTTTTTAATACAATTTTCCGTTATAATTATTGTTAATAACAGGTAGGAGATATTATTAACTATAAAGACAATTCATATTTTTATAGACAGGTATTATAATGCGTATGATACAGTGAAAAATTATTTGCGCGATCACATTCAATATTTATTTACAGCTATTTTATACTATTTGCACTTAGAAATACCTCCACAATTAAGCATTGTATTTTTTATTTTTCCATCGTTAAAGATAAGAATCTTTCAATAAAATCTTAAAAAATTATTACGTACGCTTTCAGCTGCTTGAAGTACTTTCGATGATACCATCAATGTATTAGAATTTATTATCAGCATGTCACATCTTTGCAATGAATGTTGCTAAATGTTAAATAGAAAAATTCGGAGCATTGAACTAAGTAAACATTATTTAATTACAAAATTTACCGAAATTGTGTTTTATACTTACTATATTATCACTATATTATCTGACAGTTAATTTGAAATGGTTGTATTGTTTTTCTACTTTTCAGTAAACTCAAAAATCGTCATTAGTTAAAAGTAATTTTATTAACTGTAAAGATATAAACATTTTTATTAGAAAAAAATTATTCACTGTAAAATGAAAATGTAAATTCAACTTGATAATACTGCAGCATTAACATCATGCTGAGTCTTAAAAGGTGGAACTGTAGGTTCAGTTTTAACCTTGACCTAATTAAGTTAATTAACAGGAGCCATATAGTTGACTATACATATTTTTAATGCTGAGGTAGCTGAAGGCAATAAATATGCTGAAATTTTTATAACTATAAATCAACAATTCGTGTTGTTTATATAATGGTTACATAACTAATTAACTTTAAACTAAAATAATTTGTATTTCATCATTTTATTTTTCTTACGGCAAATTGTTGAAAGAAAATACTTTTTATTCCTTGGTTCTACAATTTATTATTATTCTTGCAATAAAATAAAATTTAATACAATTTCTATGGTGAAAGATATGTTGTGATTTAAACAATCTAAAGTTGTATCTTTTTCTTCTTAAAGTTGATAACTTTACATTACTCATTCGATTCAACACATTAAAAAAAACATTTCCAAAGAGAAAAATGTATTATCATGATAATTACATAATACTTTAATTAAGCTATTCTAATACTTGTCTTCATATAAACCATAGAGTTGCGTATTATTTATAATGTTGAATTTAATCTCTGTTGATACTATTAAATTTTTTAATAGACCTGCATTAAGTGATCCTATGTTGACGAATCACTATCGCCAACATTTAATCGGAAAATTTATGTATCACGCATTCAAGGAAGAGAGAGAAAGAGTGAAAGAGAGAGAGAGAGAGAGAGAGAGAGAGATCAAAAGAGTGACAAAATAATGATTTGGTTGGACTTAAGAGAATATTGACCGCCGGCGAATACTTAAATCGTCAAATAAAACAGTTGTTTGTGTGTACCTCTTTGATAGACTTTTATCGTACTTCAGCTTTCCCACGAAATGAAACTAGCTCAAATAAATAATTTAGCATCCTCGTTCGCGTGTTGTTTCAAAAGAGGGATAGATTCATTTCGAGCGGCAAACGGGTATACTTTTTCGTCACGAAGACCTCAAAGAAGAACGGATAGGATGCTGTTGAGTGCCTGACTGCACTCGTTTATCGGCTCGTCATTTATTCACGTCAATCATATGAACGAGGTTCAACACGTGTTCCGCATGGGCATTAATTCTTTAATGAAATCGACGTCATCTGCAAAAATGTAGAACACCGTTTTATAACATTGAGCACATATACACGTTCACATATATATATACATATATATATATATATATATATATACGTACCATGCATGACGTGAAAGCCTTGAGTAATGTATTTAACTCCCTTAGAATGCTGGATCAGTGTAACAATTCATAACGGAGTATCAGCTTGGTAAATTGTGAGCCACCTTATGCGGAAATTAACGTCGGTAATTGCGTGAAAGTGTCGAGAATGGCAAAAAAACGCATATAAAGCTGGCGACGTTGCACGTGCTTATATTTACTTTCTTTTTCATTCATATATGCGCGGTTATGTTTTCATCGTTGCTATTACTTTCATTTTTGTTAAGAATACAATGAATGCATTCGCGAGTTGTAATATGGGATTTATTAAATAAGAAAGTAGATTAAGTTGTCGCTCACGAAGGATAATTTGATTCAATTGTTGTAAGAACTTGAACGATATCATTTTTGTATGTCAATTTGTTATTTTAATCATGTATGATAGCTTGCTGCGGTCGGATCTTGCACTGTCATTGGAAAGTTAGTAGTGAGGTTTCGATTACTTGAATAAGGTTAACGTTGATTATTGATTATTACATTATTTTCAAATGTTTTTCTAACTTTGATTAGATGATAAAATGAATCATAATAACAAAGCGTTTTTATTAATTAAATGAAAAACAATATTTGACATATCAGTAATTTTATTAGAATTAATAAAATTCATTATTATTAAGTACTATCAAAAATTTTTAAACATTTCACATCAACCACATGTAAATGTTAAAATTTTATTGGGCATATATATATTTGAAAATACCCTTAGAGACGAAGATGTATCCAAAATCATATAAGACTGGATTTATACTTATTGGCGCTGTTATATAAATTAGATAAAAAATCACAAATATTTTTCAATATTTCTTGAATTGCTCGAGACACTTCGTGTTCTGCCAAACAACTCATTAGCTAGTCAAATTAGAAGAATGTACAGTATCATTCTCATTCAAGCGTATTGGTTTTAACGTACGATCGATAAATGTAAGCTCGATAGATCGATAGTATGCGAAAAAGGTGATTTCCAACAAAGCATTAAAATTTAATGGTATTATGTATAATATACTCTGGATGTCGTTGATGACACTTATATAATCGAGTAGTTATAATCTTGTTTTTTCTTCTCTTTGCATGTGTGTAAATATACAACCGTGGATGTACTAAGGTATTTTCGTATTTAACTTTGTATATTACGAGATTTTTATTATGAACATTATAGAAATATGAATGGAAAAAACTTACATTTTATGAAATATAAAAGATATGAGTAATCAAGCACAACATTAAACTTTTTCAAAATTGAATATGCATATTTATCATTATTATAGCGCTAAATATATTAAAATATTATCAGACACTCAATAGAGTACTTAGAAATTAAATCCATTAATATTGCACCTAAGTAGAAAACTCTGTTACTGACAATATTAATAAAGAATGAACTTAAAATCTATGTATACCAGTAAGAAAAACCGATATTTTAATATAGGTTTATTAGACATTATTCAAATTTATTTGGTACTTAACTATTCAAAAATAAAGGGAAAAATAAAATTTATAATAAAATTTGACCACTTCAAATTGATTTCAAAATTATTTTTTATTAACTTTTATTAACACATGCATATTTACAGGTTAAACCTGGAAATATTATTTGTGTGTGATAGGTTCATGTGGATTGTAAAGCATAGTCATAAGTTGTCCCAATTCTTGATAGATGTCTTTGTATCAGCATCCTGTGAGCATTCTACAAAAAATACATGCATACATTTTTGTTTTATCAAAGAAGCCGTTAAGGAGACCAATTCAATATCTCTGCCTCTCTCTCTTTCATTTGTCTTCTTTCTATTTACTTTGCAGCCAGAGAGATACTAGTTACATACATATATTTATTTGTTTTTTCAATATGTTTGCGTAACATCACTGTCAACACGGCGTGAGATCTTTGACAATAGCTTGACACGAGTCGTTCACATGCAAAATATTTGCATGGAAATGTGATGCTGAAGCCAACCCCACTAAGTAGGATTCACTGTGGGTCGACTTTTTTTCTTTTTTCATCAAAGGTGACTTAATTAAAATATTTTTATCAAAATACTTTAGAATATCAAAATATCTCTAAAAATAGAGCATTACTTTTAATCAAAGCTATTTTTATTTTATATCTCATTATAATTAAGAGAAAAGCCTATAGATTCATATATGATGTATATGAAATTATGAATGTGTTACAAATACAAATGAACACCAATATATTAACAAAAATATGCCGCATAAAAAACGATCGTTTTTTGTACTTGGACAGAGACACTACCGTCACTTTTGATTTCTTATTATCCATATATCCACATATTTTTATATACACGCAAAATAATTTCTATCTCTGTGTTTTGAGTTTTTGCGATAAGGCAAAAAATTGTTAATGTCATACTTATGACCTGTGATTTTCACAGGCTGATACCTTAGTGCGCCACCTATTTGATATTATAGGTTAGATAATCACATTTACTTGGGCATTAAAAACTCACAAGTCGAAGTTAGGACATTTCACACTTTTAATTAAATTGTGAGGATAACTTTCTTTAACCTGTGAATTTTGCAGGAATAATTGCAGCTTTCATAAGACCTGATTTTGCATGTATATAATTAATTTCAAAATATTATATACTTAGTAATGCATTTCTTCATTTACCAATAAAATTAATGCAGTTTTTTAAAAAGTAATCTTTTTATTTTTTATATAGGATTTACGACTGATTTTACATTAAAATTAAAATGAAAAATAAGCATGCAAGTGCGTTATTTTTATATGTAAATTTGCGGGTGTTCTAAATATAAGCATCATAATGCATAAAAATGGTTGTGCGAAAGAATGTATCTTCATTCACTTAGTCTGACGAAAATGCAAACACACGTAATAAATTGTTACGCGTAATCGAACGTGTTTCGTGTGCATTGCGGGTTTCTCGTTTGTAAAGTTACGTTGACATTGATTTAGTATAACACATGCGAACGCGGTCGAAGAATACCAAGTTTTTTAAGAGAACATTTTTTCAAGCAGTTCTAAAACTGAATAGCATGCGCGAATATTTTATAGGGTACAATGAATTTCTTTTCAACTGTGTATTTTTATAAAAAATCAATCAATTATGAGATTAAGTAGTTCATCATAATTATTATTGTTATCATTTTATTTTAAAGTTTACGTTGAAAGTAACTTCATTTGAAAATTAAATGAAAACTGTTTCATTTATAAATAGTTCGATTGAATAAATATGCTGAATTTAATATGATGAAATATGGTGAATCAATATGCATGAAAAAATGTATAACTTTGTTTAACAAAAACATGAAAAATAAAATGTTCATATTTTTATTTCGACGCACTCAATTTCAAATTATTAAATAATTTATTTAGGATACAATGTACAAATAATTTTCAGTTCTATACTTTCTTAATCTAATTTAATGGATGTTGTAACACGAATACTATTTCCTAAAGTTGTAGTATTGGATAACGAAATAAAAGTCATTTACATTTAAATTATTTTATTTACAATTCTCGTCAAATCCCTAGTAAATTCTAAAACTGTGCTGAAGTTGGGGACGAAGTGGGCATGAATAGGGTAACCGAGTGGCACTCTAGGGCAACGAATCCGCAACACCAAAGTGTTAGTCCGATGTCTTGGCCACTACAGAAACCAGCCATTCTTGTTAATGTATAAAATTCTAAATATATTTGTTTGTTCATAATCACGTAAAATCTACTGAACCGATTTAGACCAGATTTCATGATTTTCCCATCATAATGGGAGGTTACAGGGAAGCGATTATGCAGTTTCGCCAGGGCAAAGCCGGCCATTCAGCTGGTTTTATTATAATTTATTATGTCATAATGAAGCCTTTTATAATAAGATTATATCTGTGATGGACTGAAAAAATTATTTAAGTCCTGTGTCCTTAATTTGTTTTTCCTTTTGACAACACATACATCACACAAATTGTATTTCTTATTAAAATCTTTATTAAATAATATACATTTTTGATAGAAAATAAATATATCAGAATTCTGTACTTTCAATTAAAAAGATATAGATAATGGAAGAAATAACAAAAAAAATAACAAATATTTTGTACCGTAATTTGTTAGAAAAACACTGCGTAAAAATCCAATTCTGCAAACGATATTTGAAATTGGATTGTTTTTCCAGATGTTCAGAGGTTCTACAATTTCAGCGAATTCAATGGAGAAATTCAATACTGGCATCTAATATAAGGTGAGTATAAAGGATCACTTTAAGAGAGAACACTTATGCAGATCAGTAGTCCATTATGAGGTATCATTCCCTAAAGATGTAGTAATGCTGTTTAAATGAACATCAATCCTTCCCATTATCAATAATGACGTATTTGTTAGGTAATATTAAACCAGATTCAAGAGGTAAATCATTTTGACTTATTACGATTAATAATGATAGGTTAATAATTTAGGATAATGCAGTATTACTAAACGTTATTCAAGATCAAAAATTATATTTTTGATAATATAATTCAACGTACAAATCGACAATAAACTCTTGAGTGAATAAATTTATTCTTACAAATGTTGAGTAAACGAACTAATTCAGTGGGAAGTGTCGCGGTTTTGAAAACACTTTAAAATGTAAAATGACCAGAAACAATGACGTTATCTATTATGGAATAATTCCTCCGAATAAATTTTGTATTACACATAATCTGCTTCAAATACCGGTTTCAATTGAAAATAAACACAATTTCAAATCTAATAGAAATATACAAATGTGAATATTTACAAATAAAAAAAATTGAAACGTGTCTAACATCCGAATTGTTATACAAAAGTCAAACACCAGGAGCTTTGCAGTCCCTTGGGGATGATTCAATTATTTCAACGTCATATGACGCATAGTTGGATATACACAGCTGAAGAGTATCGCCTCGAGAAAAATACAGCATTTGCTTAGGGGTTACGAATATAACAGTCAATTATATTGTGTGGAGTATGTTCTATTCTATATCTAATAAATGCCTGGTTGAAGCGACTTTTCAATTCAAATATCGTTTGTTAAACTCTAATCTCATACAATTTATTGTGAACCTCAAATTTAGCAGAATAATCAACACGCCTTTTTCATATCATTTATCATTAGTATTTGCTTGGAACAGTACAACAAGATAATAGCTGTCGTGCGAAAATTCAAACTCAACCCCTTTTCCTGTGTAAAATATGTTTCTGACATAATATAAAAATTACTGCGGTTTAATGTATTGTATTTCAGATTATATATAATTTTTCACTTTCATTATTTATTAAACTAGGTTAAAAGTGCGATACGCGCGCTCCATGGTGTTTGCTTTTTTAATATTTTAAACTTGTCAAATTTGAACGGCGATCGTCATTTCATACTCGCGAGTTTCGATATTTAAATTCATGTAAATTTAAGACGTCCAATTAAATTTCATTTTATCATGTCAACAATGGTTTACATCAAATATTCGATATTCTACTAACTTCAGAATAACATCTCATTTCACCAACTTTTTATTAAAGGATCGGATAAACAAGGATTTGCACGTTTCTGAAAAAAATTGAAATTATCGAATTATTTTTTCCAGTCGAACTTAATGTTTTTTTATTAGATTTTTCACATTAATAAAACTATGCTACTTTATTTAATGTTTTTTAAATATTAGATTACTTATTTAATTCACCAAATAATTAGTGCATATTTGAGGAATTATATTGGAAGTATATATATACATAAAGTGGTATTAATAAATTGCATCAGAATATTGTATTGCATGCAAACGACATCATTCCAAGTTTCAATCATGGTAAACTAACATAACTAGTGGTAACTATTTTGCGTCAAACTTTTCTTCATAAAGCTTTATCATAAAATGTTCTAATTAAATAGCCAACATGGGAATATCTATTACGTTAAGATCAAAGCTAACTCACAGCACGCATTCAATTGCTTCTTATAAGTATAATATCGACCAGTATTCATTTCTCTTGAGAACCTTGTTAAATAATAGTCAAATAACATGTTGCAACATCACAAAGTAAATGCAAAAATGCAGTGAAAGCAATTAATATGAGAACCACTCTTACACGCCGTAATGAAAAATAACTTTTTAACAGTTAAGTAATACAGCACAAAGCGAAATTGATTGAAAGCAAAATAAATTACATTCATTTGCAAACAAAATAAAGAGTTGAAATAAATTAATTGAAATAAACATCCAGAACATAATTATCGTTTGTGACTTTAAAAGTGTATTCGAAATGCATAACAATTAATGACCATCTAATTTTATAAACTTGATCATTTTAAACCTTTCCTATGATATAAAGTCAACAAAATACAGATGTGTCTATAGAAATATATCAACTGTGTTTTAGTGTATTACATTTTAAACTTCATTTCGTGTATAATATATCCCATACATTTTTCAAGGTTGCATCACTTTGACGTGCGTGTTTAGTGTGTACGTCAGTGATTGCACAATCTCTGCGCACTTTACCACCTTTCAGATATAATTTATTACTCAACGATCATCTCCGCTCTTGTTCGATAGTAGTGATGAAAATGAGGATGTCCTCTCTATATCATACACTCTCGCCCTTCATGATCGACTCTTTTAAATTATTAAACTAGAACAGTTATTCGTTTGTCTTTTTTTGGGTCAATGATTTGTTGAAATATTTCGGTTGCAAAAGCTTTTTACTATTAAATTGTATACAAATATATACTATTTTAAAAAAATGTATTTTCCATCAAAACATTTGATTGAGTACATTGGTTTAATAGAAAACTAGTAAAAGTCCTTAATAAATCGATATTTTTTGTTAAGTAAATGCTATTAAAATGAAAATATAATGATGTTTCCCTTTTATATAAATTAATAGAAAACTTATGAACAATAATGCATAAAATAAAAAGTGATATCGATACATAGGTGCAGATTATTGAGTTATAGCATCATTAAAGTGTGATGAGAATCCTCAAGATAAAGACATAAAACGTCTTACCGTAATGGCTTAACAAAATAAAAAGAACAATTGTCCATGAACTTGAGTTTTTATACTTGCAGCGACTAAAATAATTAACATAATTATTTTGAATTCAATATTATGTTAATAAAAAAGATTTATTGCAGTAGATCTACAAATTTGAATCCTGACTGAAGATATAGATAGGTAATTGTGTACTCTTGTTATAACCCACACGATCGAAAATATATCCAAAAATATAAACTGTATATATATTCTATATTTGAAAAATTATAAACAGTTTTTTTGTTTAAAAATTTCGTTATGAAATATAGGAATTATATATCCTCAATATATATTTTTTTTTATATAAAAAGCGGCAAAACCTGTAATATCCAGGATATAAATTTATATATATTTAGTAAATAGTCAAAAATATATTTTGTTTATAACATTTTGAATATATTTTCGTCCGTGTGGCAATTTTTATATAAGAATATTATTTTGGAAAATTAACCACTTTTATAATAAGAATAATTAATGGCTAAACTGCAGTTTACGGACGATTCCCATTTATACAATGTTGTTAGTTTTGTTAGTTTTTATACGTATCGTCCGTAAACTGCAGTTTTACCTAATTAATTTGTAGGTATTATTTTTTAATTAAATTAATGATAATTTGAATGCACCTGAAATTAGTGAATGGTTTTATCAACTCAGGTAAATGACAATTTATGTACAAATCAAATGATAATTTAAGTTCTATTTTTTATGGTTATTAGTATTTTTTATTATTATTGTTATTAGAATAAAATAAAAGTAAATTTACATAAACTCACCCATTTATTTCGGTTTTTATAATAGAATAATAATTTGTCTCTTAAATTTAGGAAACCGAAGTAATAGACTTTTTGATCAATCAATGCACTATTATTCGTTTTTGATTTGATATTTTTATTCATGAAATAAAAATGTATACATACGTAGTACCGATTATGATGTGAAATGCCAACGCGTACTTACAATAAAAGCAACATTTTTTAGATCGAACTATATCACGATCTGGATTCATGTCACATTACTATTAAATTCCGTGTTTCACAACACATATTAATGCACGTGTGTTGATGTGCAAAAGTCACATTATTGCTGTGTCATTTACTTCATGTTTTTCTCTCATAAAAGAGATAGAAAAACTATAGAATCATTATATTTACTATAAAATCCGTTAAATTAATAAGCTAATATCGTTTTATAGCTATCAGAAGTTTTTTTTTATGATTAATTTTTAATATTACATTCTTGCAAGGGTTATATTAGTATCTTCCATTAAATGTATACTCTATGAAGAAATCTCTTTAAAACCATTTTAATCTATACTGTAACTAAAATATTACGTATGTTTAATAACAAGGTCTTAAAATTAGTGTAAAATGTAAAAATGCATACATATTGAATGGGTTTTTTGAATCTTTGAATACATCTTTACATGTAAAAATAATTTAAGTTTTGTTAACTATTAATATGCATACCACTGTTTATAATAGTTTGTGCTAATTATTTTCTTTGAAATGTTATATAGAAAAACTGCAGCTTTGCAGTTTTGTCCTAATTTTGTAGCAATGCAAATGTAATGAAAGATCATGTAAATCGAAAAAAAAAATGTCTGAATTTAAATTCACCTTTACCCCTCCTTCAATAACCTTATCATATAGCATTCTAAAATGTTTCTACCAAAAGTAGAAAAGTCGAGTTAACATTCATGATACGTATATCGGCGAGTGATGAAAGAAACGTGAATGGATTGACCAGGTTTACGACTATATGTCATACTATAATCAACTGTGGGTCAAGATGTGCGCGAGCGCGATGGCTCCTGCAGGCTGCAGCCCAGGGAAAGCTACTGCGAAATAGCGTGCACTGACACCAACACACATCTCACCACTTCTCTGCTGCCTAGATATCCGGGGTCGTTGCAAACGATGGCCGTCACACTGTCACTTTTGCAATTTCTACCAAAATAACATTAATAGGTGTACTGAAGTTTTGTGCCACTAGCACAAAACATTAGCACAGAAAAACGCAATAGATGCTTCCATTGGGAATATGCTATTCACTGATGTCCCAGCGCTGTCTCTATTCAACTCTGCATCAGCATGATGACTTAGTTCTTTCCATCGCATTGCCTCTTGTAAAACTTATTTCGAAGTTTACATACATGCATCTGCACAAAACGCTATTTCCATTCGTTTTAGATTTTCAATGTAACTGCATGTTATATAATGTGCGGAGCACAAACAAAATAAACTCTTTTGATCTATTGTGTTCTTTCAATCATTGCTCTATTACCGAACTTTTGGTAAAGAAATTTAATTTATTTTGTTTTACAGTTATTTAAATACTTTTAACAACGTATTCTTCAAAGGCAAAGTACTTAGTATAGATTTACGAATTTGACAAAACTTTGCAAGCTTGATAATTTTGTAGTAAAATTCTTGTGGTAATATTTGTACTGTAAGGAAATTTATTGTTTAAATAGTTATATACTACTATCTTAGTATTAATTCTTATATTATAATTGAAGTTAATATTAAGTCACTACTTTTTTAATTATATATAACCTTAATGAAATGTTAAAATCCTATTTAGATCATATTTGTAAGGCTATTCGATATACAGATCTTTAAATATAGTTCATAAATATTCAATGATGATATTTATACTCATTTACGTCATTCACATTTAATAATTGTGTTGCATATTGGCTCTAGGGTTTAATTTAAATTAGTTACGTTGATATGATTTCAGAGTGCTATAATTGAGGGGTAAATTATTTGTCGTGTATAAGCGTGCAAAAGAGATCAAGCATTTAAAGTTTGAATGACGATACATTGTTTTTTATAATTAGATAATTGTTATACACTCATTTGAACGTTTATTAAAGACTCGGATTACGTTTAAATACCCGAACAGAACACTTACTTTTTAAAACGTCAAATAAACAAATGATAAACGTTTTGAATGTTCACTAAACGTCAATTTGATGTTTAAAAAAGTTTATGTTCTTTACGGGTACAATTTAAAAGTGTTTATGTTTCGATGATTTTTATGATTGCAAATGAAGGCAGTAATTGGTTCACTGTGATAAATGTATTCACAGTCAAAAATAAACAAAACAATTATACGAATGGTCAATATTAAAGATAAATATATAATATTGGCGAATTTCAATTGTTTGCCAAATTTAATTTTATGAATGCAATAATCCACATCATGCAAACAATCAAAACAGTAATTGTTAATTTCCAATTTATTGACTTAATTAAATGTAAACAATAAAAAATTATACTGAACCGTACAGACGCATACATTTGAAAAAACTACAAATTATAGGGTTATGATTTTTGCTTGATGGTAAAATAATATTTCTTGTACAATATTACTTTCATCAGAAAATCTTTATAGCATAGTAGCCGTCAGAACTTAAAGAACGTGCTGATCTATTCTGAATTAACGGATCATAAAATTTCGTTTAGACGCATAGTTACCACATTAGGTTTTCGATGCAAAAAGGGAAGCTATATTATGCACGTTTTCGATTTAGCAACATTGACACTATACCATTCTAAACATAATCTGATTATTTTGCAATAATTCCTCTTTAGGTAAAAATTTGTTCACCCCGTATATAGCAAAAAGTAATTGTAAAATAAGATTATTATAATAACAAAGCAATAGATTATATTAATATATTATAACTGTACATGTTTTTCATAAAAATTAATTATACTGCTACACTATATACTTTACATTTAGTAGTATATTGTAGGATGTGATTATTTAGTACAAATTCACTCACATTATGTAATTAATCCCAATAAAATCTTCACAGACATTAAACTTATTTTTTCTCTTACTGAAACAAAAAAACAACTATCTTGCAGGTTCTTGTTTAACTTGATTTAGAGACAGTATAAGCTTCCATAATTTGTTTGTACAGTATATTATTAAGTAGGATATTGAACTACTGCAACTAAGTCTACCTGTTCGAAATGATTGATAAATATATTAAGAAATACCGATATTATCATCATACATTATAATTATTCTAATTTTATAAATTGTTCCGTTTTTCATAATTAATATTAAATACTTTTAATATATACTTGAATTAAGTAAGTATAATCGAATATAATTGAATAAGTAAAATAATACAATAAGCAATTTTTTACATTTTTTAATTCCTTATATTTATAATTTATACATTTTTTATTTTGCTAAGCAATATTACAATAATTGAATGAATATAGTAAAACAGGTTGCGAAAAAAATGCACATTCGAAATAAATAAAGGCGATTAAAATGAAATGTATGTGAACGTTTACGGTACCTGTTGAAGACGCCGGCGAAGGTAATACGTGGCTCAGGGGAGATGCGTCCGCGATGATTAGTTGGCGGCACTTTCAATAAATCACACGAGGACAGGTGATGTCGATAATCGCGGCTATTCAAGTTGTAACTGCCGGTGCGATCGTCGTCGCCGCTTTTGATAGACTGTCTTCTGTCATTAGCGCTACCGGCACCTCCTCCCCCTTCTGATAAATGCCGTACTAGCGGTCGTCTCATTTTCCGATAATTATGAGAATTTTTTATGTTAAGATCAATTTTTACAAAATATTAATTTCTACAAAATATTTAAATAATAATTTTCTTTTATGTAAACAACGGCTGTTGCGTCCGACGCGGATGACACCAGACCACAAGTTTACTCGCAACTGATGTGAACGTTCCGAAAATGATAACTGATTAAGAATCTCGTGTTCTCTTGGAACGTGCGCGGGACCGCCTACTCTGTTTCTTACCCTGCACAATAGCGACCCGGCACACACGAAGACAGAACGTGTAGCATCCGAGTACTCTTATCAACAATGAAAACCTGTGATGTCGATAAATGAGAAACATTCGTATTATTGAGAAAAGTAGCTTCTAAGGGAATAACTAGATTGTCGGTTAGGTAGTTTCAGTACGTTCAATACGTTACCTGGTGTTGATAATGTAGTGACAGTCCTTAAAAGAAAATTTTTCCATTTGTTATAAAAGTAACAAGATAACTTTTTCCTTGGTATCAACAATTAAATTGTTAAATAGAATTTGTTTTATGATTTTCATTGCTGAATATAAAAAAATAGTTTTAACCACTTATCTACTATTCAAAAATTATTCTGGAATTATCACTTAATTTATTTGTAAATAGTGTATAAATATCACAATTTTATGTGATAGTCCGAATCATTTACTTAAAAAATAAAATAATTCTCAGTTTAAATAATCTAATGCCTGTTAATATTGCTCACGTTTAACTAAAAATTAATGAAAACTTTAACTATAAAATATATGTAGAGTTTGATGATATTATTTTAAATATTCATTGAAGTATATTTTTCGTTTATATATTAATTAACAAATTGTAAAATGTTAGATATTGTTTGGAATAAATTTATCCGATCTAGGAAAATGCTTTGAAGTTTCAGTAGTACTAGTAAAGATGTCGCCACGGGTATTAAAATGCGAATTCTACTTTTTATTGGTTTATAATTATTGTAATTAAAGTCTGTTAATATAAATTACATTTAAATTAAGTTATGTAAATTGTGATTGTTATGTTCAGAAAGTATTCGTTATACATAAATTAATATAAATTCTAAAGGAACAATGTATATGTATATATTTGTACTGTAGAACAAATATAGTGGGCGTACTTCGAATGTGTGACATAATTGTGACATATTAATGTACTGTCACACAGAGGATTGTATATATTAATGGATGTTGCAGATGTTTCTTAAATCAAATTGAATTAATAATTTATTGCACTTATATCATATATTTGCGTTTATAAATGTTCTTTTTTACATTGGAACTGTTCATCCGTAAAACAAATCTTTTTAGTCTTTAATCGTTTGGAGAAATTAGTTTTAGAGAAGTATTCATCCTCAAAGTGCACATGTGAACTTCAATATGAGAATAGCACTTCATATAATCGTATAATTACGTCATATAATTACAATTTTGAATACTTTAGAATAATTTTACTTTCCCGTCTAATAACTTTTATTTCCTCGTAACAGAAAATGTCTCACTGCTTCATAATAAATTACGTTTCATATTTAAATCAATTAAAAGAATTGTGAAATTTCTATTTTATTTCTAATTTATTTGATGGTTACTCGTATTTTGACTTGATGTTTTCGTCAGAGTCACTTGAGACAAAGCAGCATTCAATAGCGTAAATCAGTTTGGTAAAACTGCTAGAATAGAAGATTTCTCAAAGGCTTCTGTCCCTTGCCTTCGTAATTGGGAATATAATGCTTGCCGAAGCGCGCGTTTTCAGTAAAAAGATTTTTCCAATTAGTAGAGTAACCCCGGATGAAGATAAGACACGCCCTGCCATAGTGGCATGATAACATCACAAATAACTAATGCGTTACACGTACCTCAATACTCAAAGCATCGACTACTTTAACAATCCCATAAATTTAGAAATTATACTTTACACAAAATAATTTTCCGCCATGTAGACAATTAAAAGTGAAAACAAACTCATTTTAACTTTCATTCTACATGAATTCAAGAACAATGACAAAAACAAGTTATTCTGAACAAACTTCCATGTAATAGCTTTGCAAAAGTTTATTAAATTTATTTTTGGGCAATAATGCAGATTTAAATTATGCAATTTTTATTTACATTAATTTATATCCTACATCTTAATATCATTTATGATTCATAACTTAATATTCTTCTTCGATGATATCTATAAAATAAAAAAACTAAAAAAACATAGCCGCAAATTCAATTGTTTTCCAATTACTTTATTCTTTCATAAATATAACTTCAGCTGTATGTACAGATTTAAAAGAAAAAGCTATTTTATAATCACACTGACAATCTTCGTTGATAAAGTAAGGATAAGTTTGTACAGGAGGGCCATGAATGTACAACCGCCATCTTGTTGTTTGTGCAAACTCAGTTCTGGCTTTGAAACCTGCGGAAGTACGGATTCGTACCCCTGACTATGCTGTCCGACTTAATCGCGATTTACATCTTTTCTTTACGCGATAGCGGGCCAGTGAATTTTCTGTCTTATAAGAATAATATTGTCCGTTAGACTTTTAGATGAATTATAGGGGAAAAAATTATCAATTGAAATCATATTTTCGAAGGATTTTTGTTCGACATGAACAAGGAAGTCGTTTTTTCATGATAAATGAGTGTTCTCCTATGCCCATATTATTTAATTAAAAAATATCCTTCTTGAAAATGATATTTTTGAACATTTCTCATGATATTATATGATCAAAGAAATGATTTCCAGGGATTCTTTCTTTAAATATATATATATAAATAATAATTTTAAAAATACAAACAATGTTAATAAACTTTGCGTGCAAGGTATTTATTAATTTCCTTGTTTTCCTGTTCATTAAAATAATAAAACTAAAGTTTGATCTATGTGCATTGCTTCAGCTTTATATTTTCCATTTAATTTTTCCTATCACTCATCTTAACAAAAGTCACCAACGTGACAGGCAATGTGTCTTCATTTTGTGTTCTTATTCAACTGATTTAAAACTTGATTTAGTATGAAGAAAAAGGGTTTCATTCTTATTGGAATTGTCTGATAATAAAAAATCACGCTAAAACTAAAGAAAGCAGTCTGAAAATTTAACGAAACATTGTGAATCACTGGATTGAACTACCAAACGGTTAGTTCCGACTGCAGAAAAAGTCACGCATGATACATGGAACCACCACAATCTTTTCGTACGATCGATGAGTTGACAAAAGCTGTTATGAGTTGTATCGAAACTTTCTTCTCAATTAAGAATTTTCCAGTATTTAATTTTGTTTTTTATTTTTGTTACTGAGGTTTTTTTTCTATAGTCGGTATTTTTACAAAAAGTATTTAAATAGAAATCCTAGTAATACAGTAATTTTTCCATTATTTAAAACTTTAATTTATTTAAGACAAATGTAGATATACTAATAGCATATAAGATGTTATTTATATTAATTAATTAATATTCCGTAATGCTTTTAGGTATATCATTCCAACTGCTACAAAATCACATACTCTCGTTTCAATTTAGCCTTATACTTATTCAGTCTTAAACAAACGGTCTTTTTAGTAAAACGTTACACCTTATTAGCTGTATTAATATTGTCGTTATAAAATAATGGAACATAGGTATAACTTTATTAATCCAATATATTTTTATATATTTTTACTAAAGACATCATTTTAAACTAAATATATAGCTACTGACTTTCTGTGTGCATATTTTTTATTTCCAACAATGGTTCATTTTAAATGTAATAACCTTATTGTAATTTATCTGAGACTATTTATCATTTTTAAATATACTTTTAAATGCTTTTTTAAAATATTCTAATTTCATTTTGCTTTTTTCTTTTTCAGGTAAGTGGTTCCTGTTCAAACAGTTTTCTTACGTGGACAACCTAATGAGTGAGTACGATAATGTGAATCTAATATAATTTTATATTTATATGAAAATGATTAATATTTTCATCACTACCTGTAATTTGTATGGTAATACGCATTTCAATGTCCATGATTGGGTGAAAAAAATCAAAAATATATGTAGATTATGTAATTACACGATTATGAGAAAAAATGTATATTGCATACTAGTGAGAAATATTAAATCAAATCTATACAGATTTATAAGAAAAATGATTAAGTCGATTTGTAGCGAATATTAATTTTGTTAAAAAAATATATTGTACGTAAAGAACAAAGTATTGGCCTGCATTAAAAGTCAGTGCTGTGCATACGTGATGCATGCAGGTTAGTCGTTTGGCTTGACTCTTTTTGGCGAGTTGGTCGTTGTTGAACAGCGACGGTTGTCGTTGTAACGCGACACAGTCTCAGTGTACACGAGCATAGGTGATGCAGGAGCAGTAAGGCTGAAGGGCCTGAGTTGGCAATAGTGGAGAGCACCCACTCGTGGCGACACTCGTGAGCGGCCTCATTGTCTTTCGAGAGGCTCTGCGTTTCTCTCTAATATCCCCTTTCCCCTCTATACCCTCAACACGCTATCCGCTGCACCAGAATATCCCCTCTCTGAATTCTGCCTCCTCTGCAGGCGTATATCCACTATGCCGAATCCCTTAGGGAGAACCGGAAGAGGATGACGCCACGCCAAATCAGAGACATGCAACTACTTTTCTAGGTGTAAGTTTGCCAGTAATACGTATATGTGTACAAGAGGGCAATGTATGTTTCAAAAGAAGGTGGGAAAGTGTAAGGCACTCGACGGTCCCACAAGATCACCCAGTTGTATCGACTGACGAGCGGTACCAAAACGCCTCTAATAAGCTTATGCAGCACTTTTCTATCTCCCCGGCTTTAATATACTGCCGATTCTTCGACATTCTTTCAACCCCTCAAGAATGATACCGCGAACGATACTTCATGTGTCTTTTTACCAGTCAAATCAGAATGTGACATGACGGTTCTACAGAATACATTATGTATGCAGATTCATCGTAATACGATGAGTTTATATGAAAACGCATAATCAGCGTAGATTACAATTGCAGTAAAATCATCAGTTTTGTTCTAATAATGAATCATTTCACACAATTTCAATCAAACCGTACAAGGAAATATTACATATCAGAATTGTTTCAAATAAAAATATTGCTCTTTAATTTTTACTTAAAATAAAATAATATTATTTCCTTAATTTTTTACTCGGGAGAAATAAGAAAAAAAGCGTATTTGAATTTCATTTTTAAGCACCAAGACCACGTCGAGTTTAATACATTATATACTTATAGATCCCTTGGCAATACTTTCAACATCATTCGACAAATTTTCAACACCGAAATAATTTCCCGTGTATATAACCAAGTATATAAACGAAGCATTAAAACTGTATTTAAAGTAATAGCGAAGTCATAGCGATGCTAAAGTGGTTTAGCAGGAGCCTTTAGCGTTGTTCCTATAGTCCCCCAAACGAATAACGTTTATTTTTCTAAAATATATTTCGATATCGATAGCCTATTTTATATTAGTTTAAACTTAAAAATTAATTACTTTTTTAAATTAGAAATAAGTATTCTTTGCTATTTTGAATATGAAAAAAAGACAAAGAAAAATACAAAAGATTCGATTTATTTAAATTCATAGAATTCAATTCAATTTATGTTTAATATTATAGTAACAATGAATTTCGCAAAATGTTCATTATATTGAATAATCCAGTGGAAAAAGCTGCGTGATATGTACTCGTTAAAGCGAACGCGGGTCAGGTACAAATAAAATTCGCAGCACGGCTTTGTTAGTCAGCGTTTGGCAGCGCTTGCCAAAGAGAATGGTGGGGCGTGATCAAGCAAGTCGCGAGACAATGGCAACTAAATTCCTTACTCGCCATTGTGGAGATAGAAGTAGAAGATGAAGAAGAAAAAGAAAAGGAGACAAGGTGCTGAGGGACTCGAAAGCGGAAGGCAAAGGTATGGTCGAGAGGAAGAGCGGGTATAAAAGAAGAGAACCGATGAGTGGTTGAGACGCGGGGAACACTTGTGAAGAAGGTACTGCGCTGGATCTTCCCTTTGTGAAAACGCCGTAACGCTGGGTAGACACTTCCTTTCATGCGGGGTAGTACAGTGACGATGGCTCGCAGTCTTTTGCAACAGAAGTGGGGAAGCGCTAGAGAGGAGAAACACGTCGAAGAAGAGATAAAAAAGGTGGATGTGTAAAAAGAAACAAGTGGAGAATGAAGATGCAACGAAGGAGGCCAATATGGCGCCCTGCGCTTTTTTCAGTTTCGAATTAAAAACTCATTTTATTTTGTAGTTTAAACAAGCACGTTCAAACTTGCATTTATTAGTGAAAATATGAATTTAATCATTAACCATCATACATCTTACATTTTATGAAATATATTTCATATTATTCTGATGAAGTATTCTTAAGAAAGTATAAGTTTAAGTATGATTACTTAAAAATGAATACTTGAAATTCCTTTAAAGAATATTAGTAACATTGATTATATCATTTAGTCTGGGTGAGGAGTAAACGTAATATAGGCATAAACGTATAATTATTTCTGGTTTAATCTATTTAATTCAACATGCTTGCGGCATTTTAGCTCAATCTCTCTTACGCATTTTATCTAGGTTGGGCAGGCTTCTTTCGTCGTCTATTACGCATTTTCGGTTCGCTGGACCGGAAACGACGAGATAAGAATGTCTACCCCTTACTATAGCGTGAAGTAGCAAGGATAGAATGAGAACAGATCGAATCTTATTGGTAGAATATTAAAAGAATATATGTGCTCAAATTGAACGTATGCGTAATGAATTCATACGGGCTATAAAGATAAAAAATAATTTGAAATATTATTTAAAATGAAAATTTCCATAATTGTAATTATGATCAACTGAATTTATTTCGCATTATTTTATATGTTACTTAAAATATGCTTTATGCTTTTCCTTAATCACCTGTAAAAGAAATGTGATTTCTCTTAATGTTAAAGTCGTATTTTGCTCAACAATTGCATTAATTAAGGACGATATTTTTGTTATAAATTTTGGGCTTTTAATTCAAATGAAATTTTCTAGAAATTCATCGACACGAAGATCTTTCAAGGAAGCAAATCTCATCGAACTCGATGAAAGTCCTGACGCGGCATCAAACTCTGCTCTAGCGTGAAACTCCGACAGTTTTGCCTCTTTTCTCGATTTCCGTTCTTCACCACAAACACTCCATTTTCAATTTTTCCTCGCAGTTTCGATGTTCCATGACGTTTTCTTGCATCTTGCATCTCTAGCATCTCTTGTCGAGTATGAATATCGTCAGCTCTTTTTTAAAACCGTCAAACACATTTCTCAGTCGTTACTTGCGTACTATTTGAACCCATAAATGCCGTCAATTGTCCTCTCCTACACGTACTCAATACATATTGAGTAAGAAGACCCTCTATCAACGTGCTTTGATTTAATATAAGATCCTCGATCATTTTGTAGTATTCTATACCAGTGTACGAAATAAAATATCCTGAAGCATTGCAAATATGATTTCTAAAGCAGAAGTTTCATTTGAGAAATGAATCAAATTATACTAATAGATTAATGCAATCGCTCTTTATTTCTAAATTAAATTTCTTGCTTTGTAAACGTTATATTGTATAACGTTATATAAACTAAATATAACGTAGTAAACTTAATCTAACATTCCTTATATATTTTTCTTGTTACATTTTACATATGCAAAATGTAATACCTTAAGTTGCAATTTTTAACATAATTAATGTCTCAACATTACCTGCATTATCTTAACTGACTTCATTCTTTCTAATTTTTCATTATTTAATTTCCTCTGCTGTCATTCCCTTGTTGCTTTTTCCATTATTCATCGAGTTTCACGTTAAAAATTATTACTGACAGAATGATAAATAAAGTATTATTCTTTTTTTTTCTATTTTTGAAATGTAATTTTACAAATAACATTTTGATGAACACAATAATGATACAATTATTACACTATGAATCAGGTTTATGCTGAGTTCACTATTTTGTACTTTGTGCACGGAAATTTAAATTTTTTATATATCTAATTTTTTTATATATTTAATAATTATATAATAATTTAAAAATAATTTAAATCTGAATAATCTCAATGTGAATTAACGCTTGTAACTAAAATCTTACAAATGCAATGTTTAAAATACTTTCTAAGTATTTGAGATTCGTTCGAAGAAAAAGATAACGCAGTTATAGAGTGGATATAATGTTATAGAATATAACAAATATTCTTCTAAATTATTTTGCAAATAATTCTAGAATTACATTTCCAGAAAAAACCTGATTACGTGATTCAGAATTTGCTTGCTCCAACAAATTCTGAATCACGTATAAATTCTTTATATTTCGCAAAATTGCAGTAAAACGTGGTTTCATCAATTGAATGTATTGTTAAATCGAAAACATATCTGTAGAATCGACAAAACACTTCTACGCATGTGCGTTTTATAGAATGACTGTTAATCATTTTCAGGCTTAAACTGTTATTCACAACTTACATTGCTATAATGGCAGTTGGTTTTAAGGTTAATGTATGATAAACGGAGAAATGCGTGCGAAAAGGGTGAGTAGATAGGAAAAGAGCGGGTGGGACGATTCGTGGCTTACAAATTCACACGTAGCAGGGGTGTCAGTGTTATTTATTGGCGACGTTCCGCCGAATAAATTTCAGATGTTTCTAGGGAGAACAGCATCAAGCGCAATAAAGACGCACAGTTAGAAAAACGAATAGAGGCATTCGATTTGCGTCCTCTATTCTGCGATGTTTTTTTTTCTCTCTTTCTCTTTTCTATGACGGCAATTTATGGCTGACACTAAGGACCGAAAAATGTAGAAGAATACGTATCTTCGTAAACGCGATTTGAATTACGCGAGTTACTTGATTCATACTGAATTTTATACAGCTGATGTATGTGTACGTCATAAATGTTATTTATCTATAGTAAAGAAATAACTCATCAAATATCACTTGATTAACTACCGATAATGTGAGAGCACCTCCAGTAAGTGAGAAGGAGTGGAAGATATCTCTATTTTTCCATAACGTATCAGGAAAAATAATACATAATATGTCAGAAAATGTGCTCAGTATCTATAGTAAAGTTGTATAAATTTATACAACTTTATTGAATTTTCATTAAAACATTTTTTTTATTTTTTCACATTTACTTGCATTTATTACCTATGAAAACACTGCCATCACATAATTGGTAGTAAACATAGTAATACTTAATATGTCGTTTTTTGTGTGATAAAGTACATCATCTGAGCAGTCACTTGTAACGCTTAAAACAAATATTTTTTAACCAAAATTTACTTCTTAAATACATTGCCATATATGTTAAGTAAGGAAAACTAAGAAGTCATTATATCATGTAATTTTGACATTTAATGTATTTGCACTAGAAATTATAATGACATTAAGACAGCATAACAATAGTATATTACGTCCGAGGGCGCCACTGCGCCCGAGGCCGATACAACGTTTTTCAGTCTTGCGCAGCGGAGCGAAAGTTGGAACAAACACGCAATGAGTACCGAAAGCGATGCTTTCGGTACGAGAATTCAGTCGCTGCGTACAACTGAAAATAATGTTGAATACCTTATGTTGACGCTCCATGATGATTGTGTCATTTTAACATGGTTTTAAAACGAGATTAACATCCATAGTTCTGTCAAAATAATAGTCATGTTACTTATTTTATTTATAACCTTTTATAATATAAGATACTATAAGACGAGGAAATACATATTTTCCAAGTTTTAAATAACGAGATATAATAAGAATCAATCTTTATGTTAGTGAGAGTGATCACAACAATTCAATCAATATACACGTTAATTGACACCATAGATGGGTGAGACCATTACTCAATTAAATTACATTTATACTAAATATTTATAGTAATAATAAATTTTTTAATTTTAAATTTTTATATTCATGTTTCAAAAAGTTATTTTTTATCAGTAACGTTGAAAAGCTTAGTCAATATTAATGAAAAATTAGAAAAATATTCATTTTAATTCTAAAAGTAAATGAAAAGTAATTGAATTTTAATTGACCATTACTTTGATGTATAAAATTGAATTATATGTACATACTTAACAAAAATAAGATCATAAATAAAATTATTCGATAATTTGATTTTATTACATGAAAATAATAACAAATTTCTCAGTCGTTCTTAGAATAACGAGCATTATTATATTTTTCATATTTAGTATAAGTACTTGAGTAATTATATTTAGCTATCTCTGATTAACACTGGATTGTGGAAATGCATGAGTTAAATTCATATAAAAATATAACTCCATCAATAAAAGTAAAATTTTATTCCGCAAAAAATATATAATAAACAAAAAAAAATAAAACAAAATAATATAACCTTTAGTACTAGATTGATATTGGAGTCATGCGTTGCTTTTCCAATTTTAACATTGAAAACCAAGTTGAGATAACATGGAAAAGATTACATTGAATAATATGGTGGACGACATTTACACATAACGATAGTAACAGAAATAATCAACTTTTTAAATAATGTTGGTATTAATTAGTTTTGGAGTTGTTCTAACACACATTTTTGTTATAATGGCATTGTTTGATTTCCAGTGTGACGTTAACAGATAAAAGTATTAGCATGTTGAAAAGTTATATAAATTTTAGATTATAATATATTATGTTCATAAAATTCTACATAAGAACAGTTGCAACGACATAGTAACAGTGATGCTACGACTCGCCTTAGAAATTTTTTGACGAATAAAGAGAATAATAATTAATTTTAACTAATTACTTTTTCTAATATCATTAATTTATTTAAAACATTATAAAAATATTAAGTGAGGCAAGATTGATAATCAATAATTTGAATTTAAAGAATAAGGTTATAAATTTTTATACGAATTCACACAGAAAATTATTCTTTCAAAAATTACTATACTAGATAGTAAAGAAGGGATAAAATCTGTCTTATGTAATGTTCACAGTATTAAAGAGAACAAAATAACAGAATTATTTGAATTTTTACAATACAGTAATTCAATATATCTAATACAGTATTGTAAAAATTCAAATAATTCTGATATTTTGTTGTTCAATACTGTACATTACATAAGACAAATTTTATCCCTTCTTTACTATCTAGTATAGTAATTTATGAAAGAATAATTTTCTGTGTGAAGAACATTGGTAGATTAAGTACTAATAAAAAACATCGGAAATACTTAAGCATGAAATTTCAGTATTATTTTTAAGTATGATTTGACGTATGTAACTGTCCATTTTTGTTAATTATCGTCGACACGTTTAAACAAACGTAGACCGGCACACTCAAGACACACAGTGTTGACTACAGTGTCATCACAACAACGCGAGGCGCTATGCTTAAACTCGTGCCTTTCATTGCAATGCTTCGTATGTTTTGATATAGGACTTTTGATTTTAATACCGCGGAAAGTGTTATTACAATACTTCTTTAATTTCCGTGTTTCATTAAGATATAACATTAAATAAGACGTTGTTATTTATAATTACTCAATATGAATGTAAATAAAACGTAAATTAATGAAGAAGTATGTGCAACAAAAAAGTTCAAACGAATACTAATTTTGTAAGTCACTTTGTGTTCGGAAACATCGGCAAATTCGAATAGTAAAGAGAAAGAATGAAGTGCATCGTCAGTTATTGCTGTTACTAATGACAGAAACCGAACTATTAGATTATCGAATCACGTGTAGTAGCTTTGTTCGTTTATGCCGTAAACGAGGCAAGTTGAATTCGTGTATTCACACAGCACGGGATGAGTGGCGCTCTCAATCAGACGTCGGGACGGGTAAGCGTCGTGCGAACAAAATCCATCGATCAACTCAATTAACTAATTGCCCCTAGGACTAAATGCATCCACCCATGCGTCGTATACTTGCGTTCCCTCGTTGGACCTCTCGCCTAATACAGTCCTGGCATCATCGAAAACCCTTTCTAACGCTTGGCTCTCACTTCCTGTCTGCTTGCCAACCAATCAGCCTTTCAAATAAAAACGCTTACGTTTAAATTCAACATTGTTCGTACTGAATATAGGATTCTCTAATCTGCGCTTATTTATGGATGTCTACAAGATTTTCTCGGTCAGTAGGCTTTATTTTCTAATACAAAAATCTTACGAAATGGTGTTGATAAGCCGAGTTATTTCATTTTTTATTTTAAATCTCATATACAAGTATTTCAAAATCTTAACATGATCTACACGATCTACATTTACGAGAAAGTAATTTCAGGATTCCAGTCATGTAACATTTCTTGTTAACCCAACAGTTTAGAATTTTGAAAATTATTATAAAAATATAATATTACACCAATTAAATATAATTAACCAACCACTCTTAATTAACACGTTTTCTTTATTATCTTCATGAATGTTGAAACAGTTTTTTTAGTTGAAAAAGTTGTCATATATTTTAAAAAACGATTTCACAAGTTGCAATCATAATCTGATCACTTCGTGCTTCGCGTGTTTATTTCGTTCATAGTATTCTGCAGAGTAAAAAGTTTATCGACATGCAGCACATGTTCTTTTCTCCTGAAACTGGTCAGATCTGTCGCAGTCACGTGCTAGCAATCCTAATGACAGCCACCAGAGATCAAAAAACTGCCAATCACCGTTTTAAAAACTTTGTCCACTAATACTTGTCTTTCCCATGCAAACATACTTTGTCAAGGAGATTGGTTTTTTGAAATCAGTTTTCTAGACAAGATTGTTAAAATTATAAATATCTTATACATTAATTAAATATGCAACATCATTTATATATGTAATTTCTGTGTATTTTTGATTTGATATTTCGTATGAATTTTATTTTATTATATTTTTTACACAATACTAATAATTTTAATACTCCGTTGTACGAATATTCATGTTAGACTGAAGCAAGACGTCACACGTTTTAATTTTCAAAAAAAATATCTATCAATAAATAATATCATAACATCTTTCAATGTATATGTATCTATTTAACTGAAATAATGAAGCAGTTATATTCTGTATCTAAAGAGAAATATTCTATTGACTACCAATTTTACCAGCAAGAAAATCTAAATATTCATGTAAACAGTATACAAAAATTGCTTAGATTTCCTTAAATAACAACGAAACATCTTATGCATGTTGTTTATTCATGTATCGTGCTTCCGAAGTTTGCATAATTCACAAGACGACCATGCCATTAGCACGTATATTCCCTTGCGAGAAGCAGTCGCGTCCAAAAGTATTCGTAATGTCATATAAGAAAATGAAATTTTGTAAAAGTTTCTCAAAAATTTTGCAAATATAAAAAATAAAATGTCATACTTAATGAAAAATAATATTTTATAACGTTCAGGTAAGTACAATTTTTTAAAAATTATATTCTGAGAGACCGAGTTAGAAGAAGGCGTTATATATTTTATATATTTAGCAATATATCGCTAAATATATTCATACATATTTTTACACTATGTATGACGAAAATTAATTCAAATTAGTAGGTGAATTAATATCATTTTCCACAATCGTTTCTTCACATAATAATATTCAAGTGGCCAACATTATTGTACTACAAATGAAATATTAAATTGAAGTATCAACAGTCTAAAATTATTATTGTTTCTTTTGCAAGCTTGAGGTTTCGAAAACGATTTGATTACATATCCTTATTAAATATATAAAACTGAAAAAAAGCTTGTTTATTTGTTTATATGTCAATTAAGTAAAAGCTACTGGACTGATTTCAACCAAATGTTGAGGGCCTTAGGCCTCCAAAGTGTCGTCGGATTTGTATTTCTGCGATACATACTCTTGATTAAAGAAAATAAAATTTTTGTCAAAGATCCATCTCCTCCCGCGGGATGTCAAAGGGATGTCATAGAATGTTAGAGGAGTGGGTCATAGGAGGGCGAGGGATTCATACGACGGCCATAGGGACTCCATCGGAAAACCTTGTGTGAAGCTAATGATTTAAGTGGGAGTTATAGCTGGTCATAAGGAAAGGGTTATAGGTTTTTGGCCTGGACGAAGCCGGCGATTCGGCTGGTTTTTAAAATTTATAAATTGATGACTTATTTATAACCAGTTTAGTGAAATATTATCAACATTCATTTGAATTTTATATTCTCGCCATGAAATGATTTCTAGCAAAAATGCTGAAATTATACTTATCGTATGATTATAGGAAATCAGTTTATAAAAAAAATGTAAAATCTGATTTGTATCAAAATGACTGAAAATAGACAATCGTAGAATTATAGAACTTTTCAATAAATTTCCAAGCAAAGAACTTAGTTCAATTGTTTTCCGTAGCATTCAAGTGGGATGGGAGATCGTGCGATGTTAAACTAACTTAAAATTAATGTCCGAAGTCACAAACTAATAAAACAAGAGTATTGTTTCGTACAAGTCAAAGATGCATTGTTCAGTTTACTTTCTAATTTTCAACAATAAAGTTTAATTCCACGTGTAAGAATAATAGTGAAATTATATTCTTACACAAAAAAATACTAATGTTATACATACGACAAATAATGAAACATGCAAGCGAATTCAAAGCTTCGTGACGTAGCTTTGAATTTTTCATAAATATTTTAACTAAATTTAAAAACATTTTAACATTTTATACGAAAACAACTAAAATACAATAAACGGAATTTTAGTACCTTTTTAAACTGCATTTTCGCTTTCTTTGTGAAGTAACATATTATTTACATCATAGAAAGTGTTTTTATTCTTCCTTATGAAATATAAATATTGAATAATTAAGCATTTTTGCATTCAAAATATTTAACTATTATTCAAATTGTTCAATTTTTACACTTTTAATTATTCTCAGTGTACGTAAATTTCCTTTTTTGGAAGTCTAAGTAATTTTATTTCGGTGTTAAATTTGTTCCAATGCCTTTTTCATGTTTCTCTAACGTAACGCGTATTTCTGGTACCATAAAATTCATTGTAGCTTCAGGATAGTAGTCAGCTAAATAAAATACATTGTGGTAGCCTGCACATTGTTTGATGCTAAATAACTAATCATTTTCAAAGATGCTTGAGAATATAATATACGAACTAAATCATGGCATATGCCGTCTGTGAAATTTGAAATGAAATATTTCTAGTTTAACACAAGTTCCCAAAGTTGTCTTTTTTAGATAGTTTTTAGACATAATTGTAATTAAGGGTTTTTGTAGTAGTTAGTGAGCTAAACAGAATTTCAAAATATTGTTGCAAAATATTGTTATAGGTAAAATTATAAACAATTTAACCTTAAAGAAGATTCGGCATAGTTTAAATATTTATGTACATAAATACTTGAACTCTAAGGTTTGCGTATACTCTAAGAAAGTAGATATAAGCAAAAGTATAATTTAAGAATATTCTAAAACGCAAAATCCCGCGAATACATGGAGACAGCCAGGCAAGTCACGATATTACTATGTCGCTATACAATATTGTAATAAAAATTTTAATATCATATTTATATAATATAGTTTTTTCATTTTTTTTTGTAATTAATATTAATATCTTAATTGTATATGTTACACGTGAAACCCAAGCGAATATCTTTATTTTAAGTTATCTAGTATTCTAACCTTAATTTTTACTTATTAGTTTGCATACACTAGAAGAAATAATGTTTTAGAAGAAAAAAGTGCTTATACATTTTTCTATAAATGTAACAATTATTTTAAAATGAATAGATTACTTTGGGAATTTTGATTCTATATAGGTTCCAATATAGAATGTGGTTGTTAAGGTTGCTGTCAGTAAAACCAACAGTGGTGGCCTATTCGTGATGCAAATCCTAAGCAATTACAGAGCACAAGGAGTTCGATAATTTTAGCGAAATAATGTCATGCGATTGCCACAAATTCTCATGATGTCTATGTTCGTCTGCTCTTTGAGAAGATTAGACCAAATATATCTAACAACCATTTCTGCAGCATTAGAAGTAACAGTGGAAGCATCAATGATGAATTCACATGTGCGTGCTGGGGTCTTGTAGGGTCGTGAGATCGCTTCGTGTAGAGAATGACCAAATCGGTCTTAATCAGTTAGTGTTTCAATATAATATAATTGAATAATTTATAAATATTATTAATAATAACAACATTATTATTATTATTATTTTTACATTATTATAAGCATAAAATATAATAATTAATAAGGATTAAAAACATTTTATTCAAACTTTCTCTTTCCTTGAATTTGTTTTTTAAATATTATCAATAATTCTCTTTTCATTTCAAATGATAATTTTAATAATATGCTATATTTGTGCAGTTGTAATTTTTCTTTGATATTGAATGGGTCACTTTCATAACCGTATATATAAACTAAATATGAACAGATACAGAATACGTTAAACGCAATATTTTTGTCAAATCACGAATGTCGGATGTAATCAATTTAAGAAGGAAAAACTACATAAAAGAAAAGAATAAGTTATTGAATGTACGTAATGATATGGTTAATTTCCGGATTAATATTTTTGTAGTATTATATATCAGTGTGTAATAAAGAGTAATTTACGAGATCGATATTAATATCGAGTACAGGTATGACATAAAGTTCGAATTTAATGACGCAATTCAATATAATAGAGTGTAATGACGATATGAGAACCTGTCACCCTGTACCAAAACCTTTGAACCAGATGTCTATATGATATCCCTCTTTACGTATTATCTCACACAATGGTTATATTTGTATGATACGTAATTATTGCGCGTGTACAGTAAATTATTCAGATTCGGATGTAATTTCATTGATAAATTTACATCTGCACAAACTAGAGATTCACTTTTTATTCCACATAACACATCTCAATTATCTTTCGAAATGTACAATTCTGAGTCCTTATTTTCAGTAATTTCTCCGGAATTAGTTCAACACGAACAAACAATCTGTAACAAATGTGCATCAATTTGAGTAGTAAAAGCCATTATATTCCTCTGTTAAAGTCATAATACACATTTATTCGAGTTGATGGTTTAGAGATTGAGATTTTGCGGGTCCTCGCGCTCCGCGGGGAATGCATCGACCGGTGTTGAGAGGTGGGAGTCAGCATCGTGAGAATTGGAGTAAGTAGGAGAGTTGCGCCGTTAGGGTAAATGCGCGACCTAACCTCTTGAGCAATCCGGAAGAAGGATTAAGCCCAAACGTTGATAATGATGAGCCTAACAATAGATGCATAGGAAGTAGAAATGACAAGATAATTAATGTTATAAATTTTTGATGTAGCTTAGAGGAAACAGTAGATCTGACACTGCAATAGTGTAAATGCGATGCAATGAAGACGATAGTGACAAAAGCTATAGCAACACAGCAAGACAACGCCACTGGCAGCATTAGCAACAACAGCAGCAGCAGCAGCAGCATCGAAGGTGGTGCAAATGTTGGTCCCGTAGCGCGGCGCGCGATGCGGCTTTGTCCGCGGATCGCGCAAGCGCGAGCGTCTCCCACCCCGCGCGCACGCGGCATCCCCCGCCCCGCCGCTCGAGTGCAGTGTCGCGTCGAACTTCTCGCAGAGCGCGTCGCACGTCCGAGTACCGGCCGCCGCCCGTCATCAGTAGTCGCCGTACACAGCGCGCAGCCACGTAACCTCACCTTCCTTAGTTTTTAGTAGTCAGTAGTAGAAAAGGTGCCTGCTGAGACGAGAAAGAGAGAAAGAGAAAAAGAAAGAAAGAGAGAGAGAGAGAAAGAGAGGAGAAGGAGAGAGAAGGAGAAGGAGCCCGGCTTGTTTTTCGGCGCTCGTGTCAGCCGCGTGTCAGCGAGTGTCTGTGTGCGCGCGCTCAACGACGACGTAGCCCACGCAACCGTCGTCTGTCGCGCGACGACGAGCAACAACACGAAGACACACGCGTCAACTGCAGTGTGCCTTTCATTCGTTCTGTTCGTTCTCTTGTCCGTCCGCAACAACGCACGTTCGTTCGTTCGTTGATTGGTTTTGACTCGTATTCGCGGACAAGCGATTCGACAACACCTCCAGCACTGTCAACAATCCTAACGTCCGGACAGCGAGGGTGTTGTTCCGCGCTGCGAACATTGTCGTCCGATAATTTAAGTGACGTCCGTTGAGAGTGCCTCCACGATGGAACCGCAGAACCAGGAGATCGTGGCGAGTGGCTCGCCTGCTGAGGTGCCTAATGATCCAGGGTACGGAACGGTCAACAAGACCATCAAGACACCAATTCTACTAGCACCAGCCAACAACTTCAAAACAGTGTCTTCCTCTTGTTATGTTGTTCTTATTCTGCGAATCGTGATATGCTTGCTTTGTTCGCCCGCCTCACACAAACGTACAAAATCCATGCACGTTTGTGTGTGCAACCATCGCGACAGCCACCCACAGTGTCCACCAAGTGGGACATTGGCCCGCGGCATGCGCCGCGTTTATGTTTATGTTTTCAGTCGACTGTGTCACGTGTACGTGACGCATCTATTTTTTCCAAGTAATCATGCAAAGCCCGCCTTCAGCTACTATGCAGATAAGCGAGACGAGGGTGTTACGTACAACACACTGCGAGTATGCACTGTCATCGCCATCTCGAATTTCCCGCCGTATGTTGCACCGCGAGTCACGTGACACCGGGCTCACAGCCGATCGAACATAAGCACGTCACCGCGAGTGCGACACGCACCGATGCCAATCAGCGTCTCTGCAATTTTATCCGCACCTCGCAATCATCCGATGTCAGACAATAAAGTCACTCCGTCTAATCGATTTGCCGCCTTGGCCTATTTTCCGTTTCAACCGGAACCTAACAAAGGTCAGCAACGTTGGCGCTCGCATTTAGCATTTTTCTTCCGCAAAGTGGGTGCAATTATGTTTCTTTTGAGACCAGTCTTTTCCTAAATATATATATCACGAATTAAGAACAATCACACGATATACAATGACTCTTGATTGTAAAAAATTTTTGTCTATCAAGCAAAATCTAACAAAAAATTTTTGTCTATCAATTTTTTACATTGTCTCTTGATTTGCATTCAAAATGTATATGCACACTAATTAGAAGAATAGAAGACAATCTGAGAACTTGTGACAATCTGATTACAATCGATCTTTGCCTGAATATATGCTGACCTCGAATTCATGAAATACTTGCAAACAAGCACACGCATTTTGTGAATTCAGAAATGAAACGAATGGGATAGTTGATCGAGAAGTGATATCGGCATTGCGACGTCTCGCAATGGCGACGTCTGTTTATTGTTGCGATGCAAAACGAAAGTTATGAACACGACAGCAAAAATGAAATATAGTTAGGTCAAGTCAAACAACGATTCCATGTGAAACAAATGAGCAGTCATCATTGTGTTTAATACGAAACAAATACGAACATAGGTTCGCTACACTGAACAAATTGAACATTATTTTTTGTCTTTTCCATTTTATACTACTGAACTGAATTAATTAATTTTACAAAGAATACTAATACAAATAATACAATATTTAATTTCATGTTCGATTGATCCGAATCATCCTATTTTATATATACAAAAAGAACTCTTCTCATTTCAACTGTGTGAATTTAATCTATTTTTATACAGTTTAATGAATTAGTAAATTTACCAACTTTTCTTTTACTTTATAGTGCATATTTGCACACATAAGTCATATAAATATAATGTAGTAAAATTTTCATGATCATAAATTGGTATCCAAGTATAAATTCAAAATTTGTAAATAATATATATATATTTCTTAAATATTAATCTTTACATAAATTCATTTGTTATTCATAAATAAAACATCAATTATTTTTTGTATAAAGAGCAAAGAAATGTAAAAAATTGTCAAATATAGTTGAGAGTTACAATATTAAATGACTTGTTTTTATTTGAATGCAGGTTGTACAAAATGTATTTCTTACATCACTTATGACATTGTATGCAATATATTGACTGCAATTGATATAATCATTGCACGTGGCAGTAAAGTTAACGCGTGCCGAAACTTGTACGAAAATGCCTACAATAATAATGCAGCTGCTTATCTTGCGGCGGTTTCGGAAAAGAAGAGTAAACGTAGAAGGGTAAGAGATAGAGAGAGAAAGAGTTGAAAGAAGAGAGATGGAAAAAAGGCCGGCAGAACAGCGCGCGCGTGCTAACGCGTCGCGCGACGAAGAATGAGTGAAGGGGGACGCGACGCGCGGTAGAGACTCGGCAGGTTAGGTACACCGCGTCGGAAAATCGATGTCCGAACGCGCCACCACGTGACTGCGCCCATTACATGAGAATGTTATAGTCGAAGAAATATCTCCCGTGGGGATTAAGCCAGTAAAATGCAATTAACGCCCGTCGACCTCTGGCTTGCGCTTTTTGGTGCCACCTTCCTATCTGTTTCTCTGTTTTCACCTGCAAAGTATCTTCTTCTAAAACTATGCCTATTTAATTGAAAGTCACAAACATAATTACTTTACAGCATCATTCTTGCCATCTTTGATATACCAAAATTACCTCACTTTCGAATTTTGACATAAATTTGGTCACTTATTGATCAGCCATATTAAGTTGCATGTTCCTTGGTCTAATCTAGTTATGCAATTTATATGAAACTAATCGATAAATTAATAGCAGAACAAATCGATAGAATACAGAGAGAATTGGTTTTGACTAGTATGAAATATCATTCTCGAAATGACAATATTGGTAAAAATGTATAAGGCGTCTAAATTGACATGCATGTTGAGATTAGGTCATTGCTATGGGTTTTACGAAATATTTCGATATTCGTTCGAATCATGTTAACATTATAAACGAGAGGCGGTGAATTGAAAGTGCATACTCGCAGACGATAGTTGGTTGACACTCAGTCTGACGTTTCCTGTTTTTATTTTGTTTTTGTATCTTCATTTGTCATACCTTATGCGAATTCATCATCTGCAGTTAAGCCTATTATTGTTTCATATTATTTTGTGTTGTTTAAGTGTAAGTTTTTTTCGTGGTAAATTCAGCATTACGTTTTTTGGTTTTCGGGTGTTCAGTTGTTGGTTGATGTGTAGTGACATCTGCCTTCGTGAACCGAGACTGCGTTGGGGGGAGGCAAAAGTTTTGCAGTCCTCCACCTCCGCCGCATTCTCACGGCACCAAGGAGCTATGACGATGCTGATGGATTCATCTTTTTTTTCTAGGAAAATGTTCATCGGGGGATTATCATGGCAGACTAGTCCAGGTTAGCACATAGAGCTTTTCATTGTATCCCCTTTGTTCCAACCCCGGGTGCTTCTTGTAGCAGTAGAATTACAAATGTACACTCACTCCACTTAGACGAATAAATATTAGACAAATAAATAAATAATTTTTGTATAGACCACTTGGTTTTTGTTTTGTTTCATTTAACATACCCAGAACCTGTCGCATTTTTCAATTGCATCGCTCAAACACACTTGCTAATGTATAACGCTATAACCCATTGCTACGTCAACAAGTATTATGACATTGTAAATTAGTTTCGACGATATTAGAAGGTTAGAACATTCGCATCTGTCTATGTATCTTAATATATAAGCTACGATAATAGATAATAGCGCTTGGTTGCAGATATCAAAGAGGGACTATTCAATGCATTTTATGTACCATTTTAATACAACGGTTCATCATTTATGCATCACTTTTATCACATAACGTTAACATTGCACACTTTCCCTTTTAATGTGCTATCGCGTGTAATGATTTCTGTAACTAATGCTTTAAGAATATCTCTAAGCTACTTACGCTCAACTGATTTCGGTCTGGTGTGTTGTCCGACGACTTAGCGAGTAATATATTAGGTGTGAAGATTTAGTGAAACAAATAGTTTGTGGCTTTTATACTTTCTAGTCGTGTAATAGTTTTATATATTTAAATGTTTAAAATACGTTTTCAGAAGGAGTTTCTATTATTCCAATTTTGCTAAATACAAGTATTTATCTCTGACAAAATTAAAATGTACTTAACTGTTGTTATTTTTAATTTTACAATTAGTATAAATATGAAAGCGACTAAAAAAGTGATAACAATGTAGCTGTTGTTATAAAAATTAATTATTTTCTTCATGTAAGCGTTGTATCATCATGTAAAACATCCACATTCTATAATTTAATTCAAAATAAATTAATCGATAAGGCATTTATGAAGGCAAAGAGTGGAAGTATATAAAAAGACATTATCAAACTTTAATGTTAATTGAATGTTTAATTATGACACGTAGATCAAAAACGAACGTGCTCAATTATTCTTCATGAAACGTTGGTGTGATAATGAAAGTTTAATATTAGTTTTTCTTTAGATTGTATAATGAATATAGCACTGCAAAGTGTACACGATACAATCATATGCAATTATAAACTGTAGATACATTCAAAAAGGGATACGATAACGTAGATAGTGATAATAACGACACTTGACGGTAAACCTATAGATGATTTCTACGTTGTAGAACAATAACAACATTGCCGTTCATCGTCGTATGTGATATCTAATCAGGTCGACGGGCTCGACAGTTTGACAAGGCGTTAATCCTAATTGTATGTACGCAATAATCTGCATCTCGTTGCGTATAATAAAATACTATAAAACTACTTGAAAAAATGTAATATTGTTACAAAATAATGAAAAAAAGTATGAGATTTCAATGTAATGTTGGTTAAGTTTTATACTTACACTTAATATTGCATTTTTTGAACAGGATTATATTAAATATTTTAAATATCATAGAAAATGAACAACCAAAAGATTAAACATGCAATATCACGTTTAAACATATTCTTGTGAAAACATTTAATAATTTTAATTGACTAATCAAATATTTGGAAAATGTTATTATACGTTGAGAAGCAATGGCAAAGTTTTCTTAAATATAGTAAATCGTTATTTCAAATATGTTTTTAACTTATTACATACAGTATTTTTTATATGCATGCAAATATTTCTGATATAATACATAGACTTTTCACATTAAACAAAATAAATAATATTTCCGAAGAAATGCAGAGACAAAATCTTGCCTATGAAAGAGTAATGCAAATACGGGAAGAAAAATTTAATAACAGTTTGAAAACAATTTTTTCTAAACATGTACTATACATAAGTAAAGATGAGAAAGCTTAATTCACAAAATATAACCAATGTGGTTAATATCAATTATGTATTAATTGAGTTAACAAATTATTAAACTATTAAATATTTAAATTGAAATAAAAGTAAACTATTTAGCATATTTATTTTATGGTTTAATTTAGAAATATATGAGCAAATCCAAAATTAACTGGCCGTTAAAGAAAAAAATTTTTTTTTCAAATTACGAGCACACTTTTTTAAATGTCCTTATTGGGATCAGGGGACTCCAAATACATACAAAAAAATTGGGTCGCATTTAAAAAACTTCGGTGACACCCCTAAAATTGTATAGTTTGAATTAAGG
The DNA here is from genome assembly GCA_022817425.1 of Gryon sp. ZL-2020. Classification (NCBI taxonomy): domain Eukaryota; kingdom Metazoa; phylum Arthropoda; class Insecta; order Hymenoptera; family Scelionidae; genus Gryon; species Gryon sp. ZL-2020. The sequence goes on along the minus strand of JABFPJ010000102.1, from coordinate 16,793 downwards.
TATATTTATTGATAAAATTGAATGTATAAAAACATTTTAAATTATGTTTAACCGTCGATTTAATTATGGTTTAATGTTGTGTGATTTAGGAAGTTAAAATACACTTTAAAAAGTGAAAAAACACAGACGCTATGCTAATTAAGTGTTTAAAAATGAAAAAAGAATGTTTAAGTATAGATTTGAACGCTATTTTTTTAATTTTCACAGATAAAATTTTATTAATAATTTAACACAAGACACATTCATCGAATAAATTGTACATTTTTTACATTTCTCTTAAGAACACTTTTTGAACATTACAACTTATTCGAAATCTGATACTGATGAATCGTAAAATCCTTACGCGGAACTCGATCGATAATGTAGGATACTTGATCGAGATACTAGTTTATAACATTAACATTATCAAAAAATAAATTCATATTTTATAATAATACTGTATAACTTTATGTTATCATTTCATTTTAATGAATTATTAAATTATCTTATATTTTATAACTAAAATTATTTAAAACAAAAATTAAAAACACAAGGTCGACAATGTAGAATATTAATGTTTAACATTAACAATTATGCATTGTTGTAAAATACAAGTTGTCCGCTATTTTAATTGTTTGTAAACAGTCTATAATTACACGCCAAAGTAAATGAAGTAAATTTTGAAAGCTTTTTAAAAGGGAGAAATACAGTTTAATATATTTGAATTACATTTTTTACATTACTTTTTGTAATGGACGAAATATTAAAAAATGTACGAGATTTAAATCTTGTTCAAATGTGGATACTGAAATGTCTTTATCTTTGTTGAACTATGTTTGGGTCATAGTAATATATGATAACGTATGGTATCCTGGAAAAATCATTGATGTTTCTGGTAATGAATTCAATGTATCATTTTTAGGTCGAAAAAGAAAACTTTTTTCGTGGTCGTCAGTTCCGGACATACACAAATTATACTTGACGCAGATTTTGTGTAAAAGTGATCCGTCGACAGATTTCAGCGAAAAAAATGAGGAAATTCGATTTCGCATGACAGACCAGCAACTAGAATATGTTAATAATGCGGCAAAGTCATGTGTCATTTATGAATAAAAATAAAGTTTTGAAACGTCTGTATTTGTAAAAAGTCTGTGTTTTTTTATTTTTTAGAGTATATTTTAACTTCCTAAATTACAAAACATCATAATTAAATCGACGGTTAAACATAATTTAAAATGTTTTTATACACTCAATTTATCAATAAATATATCTTAATCCAAACTTTACTAATTTTAAGGGTGTCACCGAAGTTTTTTAAATGCGACCCAATTTTTTTGTATGTATTTGGGGTCCCCTGAACCCAATAAGGACATTTAAAAAAGTGTGCTCCTAATTTGAAAAAAAAAATTTTTTTCTCCCTTTAACGGGCAGTTAATTTTGGATTTGCTCATATATTGATTGTCATAAAATATTTCTTTTACTTTAATAGAAAACTACACTAAATAAACTATACTAAATTATTTTAACTGAAATAAGGAGAATCGTAGTTATAATAGTAATGCATGATAATTGGGTCGATTTTTAGCAATAAAAATAGCTGGAAAGTTAAAACGCTTTTCTCCTTATATACATTATTCGAAGACGTATTACTTAAGATAAAATAGTTTACAATTATTTCATACACAATCGTGTTCTGTATAATTGTCGATCATAAACTTTTGAAATGAAAATATAAAATGAAAATTATTCTGAGAATATTACTTTTGTTGGCTACAAGTATACAATCATTTCTACACTTTTTCAACTAAAACACTACAGACCAGTATTTTCACAGCATTTCTTTTCTACAACACGTTATAATAAAATCGCATAGTTTTCATTTGTCATTATTACAAATGATTTCCACGTTATTTGTCGTAGAGCTTCGTCACCGTCGCTTATCGTTGCAATCGTTACAACAATAACAAAACTAACTATATAATCATTACTACATTGAAAACGTTATTGCATTCCTAGCGATCTCTTAACGTAACGAACAATTTGCCATAACGCTGAATACGTTGTTCCGGAAAAAAGTGGGATCAAAAGTAGAGAAAATAGAATAGAGTAGAAGCCGCAGAAGGCTCATTAGCATTACTTGCTGTCGTTGCATAACTCGTAACGTCTTCGTCGCTCTCATTCTTTGTTTATAAAAAAAGAAAAAATATATAAAACAAAAAGAATCGCGTGGTTAAAATCAAGCGAACAAAAGTGCTTGTTTCGCTTTTTATAAAATTCACATTTGAATTCATTTAGTGATGCTTCGCCAACCTGAAAGTAGAATTGAAAATTTTGCTAGGCTATGATCTCGACAGCGTAACAATCAATGTTACGAGTCGTAACATCAGTCGTGATTCGATCAAGTGTTATTGTGCAGTTTAAGCAAATCTTTATCTTCCATTGGTAACCAGCAGGTAGCGGAAAGTGTTACTCAATGATCTTATTGTTAGTGGTGTTAGTGTCTCTTGTCGTGTTTCATACAGTTGATTGTAATACTATTTCAGCTTTTGAGTTAATATATTATTTTTCTTTTGTTTGATAAGTTAGGACATCCCACAAATTCATGGGTTAGTTTTATTGTAGACCAATTTTTTAATATTTTGAATATTTCTCTAGAATTTCTCTAGAAAAGTGATTCTCTAGAATTTTCATTTACATTGACAGAAAAACTTTGTCGTTGTCACTATTTTCCACATAATTATTCATCCTTCATCTAAATTGCAAATTGTTTATTTTCTCGCATGTGCTACGCTTTGTTAAAAAAATTAAATGTTATTAAATTTATGTAGATTTTACAAATTTTATACAAAAAAGTATGTACATTGGAAATTTTAAATTATTTAGTTATTAACTCATTCACGACTACGCCGAAACCCCCACTCTAGCGCTTTCACCGTCTAACTCCATAATTTCGTAGTTCCCCCTCTACTGGTCATCTTTAGACGGTTGTAGACGATTAGATGTGAATCAGTTAATATCATTTTGTATCGAAATTTAGTTAACAATTCCATTAAATCTTGTTTTATAGTAATTATTTTGTTCTCAATTATGTTCAATTTTTTAATATTGCTCTGTAATGTTACTGATCTTTGGAATTATGTTAAAAAAATAATCGTTATATTTTAAATATGTGTATGTATTAGACACATTTTTCGTAATAAATGTTTTATTGCAAAAGTATTAAAATTTATAGCGATTAGAAATATTAAGTTAAATAGTTTTCTTATGTTAACTTTGTAAAAAACATATTATATAGCAAAATCTATAATAGATGCATGTATATATTTGTTTGTTATTTATTGTACAACAAACTCCACTAATACTTAAATAAAACATCATGCATTATAAACGAATTAAACAAAAATGCATTATTAATCATATTTCCTATATATTCCAAATCAGATTACAATAGATTACAATAATTGCTTCTGTAAAAAAATTCTGTTATTTAAATGAACTTATCAAAAACTTGTTTTCAACTTAAAGTAAAAAAAAATAATAACATTTATCATGTTTATTCAATCATAAGTTTTTAATTAATCATGTATATGCAAAATTTAATGCTGACAACGAGTAAAGTTTGTAACAATTATTTCGACTTTCATAATTTGTGTGTGTGTGTCTTAATTACCAGTTTATCGATAATCGTCTAATCAAAAGTTTAAGTTTAGTTCAACAAGATAGAAAACAAGTGAGAAATTTTGTAAAAGTTTAAGAAACATCAGTTTAATCACTTTTTTCGTTAAACACGCATAGGATCATTCTTTGGAGGTATTTGTACAATGTTGAAAAAACTTTTACTCTTTTGTTTGATTTGTTTACTTTCATTTAAATTCACTAAAGAGCACTATTATTATTATGTTGATAGTGAATTTTCTCTCATGAATAGTAGATTTTTCAAAATGACATTGTCACGTATGAAACTCCGATATGCGTGTAATAAATAGCGGCGAATTTCCGCGTCGATATTGTTATTATCATTATCGTCCTCGTTAATCGGATTGGCATTCATTAATAACGTTCCGATAGCCATGGTTTGATTTCAAAATGCCAAGTTTTAAATCAGTAATTCAGAACTTTTTACGACTAGTCGATTGTAGCTTAATTATACTCTCAATAAATGATAAAAACACCATGTCGAGATTATTCTTATTAAGGTATCACTGTGTCTGATGTTTCAAAATGATTGTATATACCGAGATTGCTGATGAAGCCAATATTATGCTTATCAGTCTAAGCTTTTGACATAAATTATGTAACAACGAAAAAAGTGATTCCAAATGAATGATAAAGTTGATAAATCTTCCTTCTCTCTTAATTCTGAAGAAATTATGAATATTTAGTCAAATTACATATACTTAATATTATTTAACAGATTATTATGCAACTTAATGTTGTTTACTTTAGAATAATTTAATTTGTCCTTACAAATAACATTTAATTTCATAAGAAATATATGTTTGATGGAATTATTTTCATGATTTTTATCTGGGCATTCAGATATGACTGTTTCGTGTAAATTGTTTGCTGGTATTCTGGTGCATGAACAATGTACATGTAATACTGTGATGCGTTTGTAAATACTGCAAATGATTTGTGTTAACATTTTATTTTCATGTTTTAGAGAAATAAAATGTGTAAATTTTTTTATACTAATATAAATAATAGTGACATAAAAATATCTTTAAAGAGAAAAAGTGTGACATAGAATATTTATATTTTGATTTACTCAAAAATATGATTTGTCTCAATTGCTATGAAATAGTGGAATATTCTTCAAACATTTAACAAAGTAATGATTCTGAAGTGTAAATATAGTACTGCAAAATCTCTGTAATAATCCAACAAATATTTAGTTTAAATATAAATGAACAATTTCTGTTTTGTCAGTATTATACTTAACATCTGTTTCTCTACCAATGTTATTATACAATAAATAACTCTACACTTCATTATACACGAATAATGAGATGTAATGAGATGTATAAAATTACAACTATCTCAATGGAAGTTAAATTTCTAAGAAAATCGGTTATTCTTTGAAGCCTGCATTATTAAGGGAAATTTATGTTGAGACTGCTACACATGTCCTCGATCGACAAGTTTTGCAATAAGTTTATAGTCTTTTCACATAAGAAATTTGCCAAGTCACTATTCCACGCATTAAATGACGCCCAGCTATGTTGATAGTAAAATGAAAATAAAAGATTCATTGACATCATTTCTCGGCGACGCGATGAATCAAGTGCTAATGACGTGCAATGACCGATGGGTGTCATTCTGACAAATGAAACCCACAGTGATTGAAACTCATAACAACAGACAGAAACAAGATAAACTGTGACATTTAAACTTCTCCCGAAAATAATAATTACACAAGACAAAGATTGACGAAAACAGAGTGTTACGTGTAGATTACAAGTATAGTATATTCAGAAAATAATAAAACATGAAGTGCTCATGTTTTATCATGTTTGCTTGTACAAACATAATAGATAAGATACATAAAGATAATAGGAAAATACAACACAAGGATATGTAATTAATTGAAGAAATTATGGAAGCTTTAATTTAATCTTAACATATGCTAATATTACATAAGATTTTTTTATAAATAAAGTTAATCGAATATTAATGTGAATTATATATGAACTAACGGGGCGATTTTACGTAATATAATTTTATGCATGATGAAATAGTATAGGATTTACTTATTTCAAACAAGCGTTTATTACATATAACTCATGTGATGTATTGTATATGTCGACGTTCTATCTTGCTATAAATTTCAAAAGGGAGATTTCCTTGGTTTGCATGTGTTGTTTGAGATTCTTGCTTTTTGATTAAAGATCAGCTTGAAAATCATTTCATGTTTGGTCTTGGAACGCGAAACGTGTCAACGGGTCACTCGGCACTCGTATTCGCGAGCTCACTCACATGATTCTGATGTTTCCCGCTTCGATGTCGAGTAGTCTGATGCAATTGAGCGCAACCATCTCTTTCCCGCTTGATGCTATTTTTAAAACTTAATTGCACCGAGTTGTTTTAATGAACGAGTAAGAGGATAGACGGGCAGATGCGCGCACATGGAGAAGTTGAAAAGACCGCCGTGGATCAAAAGTCTCGGTATACAGCTTTTCACGCTCTTATCCGATTTCTCATTTTGATGCTGACAATGAGAAAGGAGATTCCCGTTGATTGTCGGGAAAACAGTTTTTTTTTGATTGGCATTATTTGACGATTTATTCACGACGTTTATTTATTTCTCTTTGAGGTCAATGAAAGGAGTATATATGTGTAATGCGGAATTCGAATCTTATAGTATTATCATTAGAAAATTTAAATAAGACGCGTAACCAAGTTGTCTTAAGGTGGTTCTTCAGTGCTAATACACCGCAGTTAGTGTCTTTTGAAATTATACATTATTGATAAAGAATTGAACTTTAAAAAATATGTCATTTCATTCTTTGATCGTGGAAGACTGTTTTGATTAAAGAAAACTTTAATTTTGTTGTTGACGTTTTGCTCCGTAACCTCCCCCGTATTTTTTCAATTTCCTATATACTACAAAAAACGGGGGAGGTTACGGAACAAAAAGTAAACGACAAAATTCAAGTTTTTTTTCACCGAAACATTCTCCCAGGATCAAAGAATGAAATGACATATTTTTTAAAGTTCAATTCTTTATTGATAATTTATAAATTGAAAAGACACTAACTCCGGTGTAGCAGGCTTGAGATATCACTTTAATTACGCCATTAAATATCAATTAATTTTCCCTATTTTACCATATTTGCAATATTTATTAAAGAATTTATATGCATGAACAGTGTAATTACTGCCTTTTCAGTTTAAAGGTTCATAATACATATTAAATTTACGGTAATAAGATATTTTAAATAAAACTAGTAATTTATTTTGTTAATGAATGACTTTATGATCGTAAACATATTTATTTTTATTTTATATTAATATGCTTAAATGAATGATAATTAATTATTCACTCAGTTTAATTATATATGTTTATTCGAAATTAAAGATATTTAACTTGTAATATGATCATTTTGAATAATCATCTCTAACGTGACGTACGATCTACAGTTTCAGAGATAATGTTGAATTATTAAGCTCAAATTGTATTAACTTTGAAACTACAGAAAAGAAATTGATTTAAAGTTATTTAAAACTGGCATTCATTTTTCATAATCATAACTTCTTTTAATACGTGAATCAAAAAGAAAGGAATCTCCCAACGTTTGATATTGAGATTACTCTGAATAAATTGAAATATATGATCGACAATTCTTAATTTAATTAGCGCTCTATAATTTACATTAATTCATGAGTAAAAACTTTTCACTTGCAAGTTTAAAATTCATTAAAATTTAAGTTTATAAATTTAATAGAATTCGTAATAATACTTAAATGTTCTATTTGACTATTATACTAGATTTATCCTTTTAAATAAGAGCAAAATAATAATAATATTAATAAATTTCTATTATATGAATATTTCTATAAAGTAATTTGATTTTTCAAATGAATATGCGTTATTTTAAAAAGTAATTATTTCGCTTTTAAATGACAATTTCCCTTACTTTCTTTAGTGATAAAAAAAACAAATACGACACTATTTAACTTCACTTCACGAACTGCTATCATATTTCTTGATATTCATTAAAGTGTCTATCTATTTTCCAACGCGATAAGATATCTAGCGTAATTGTTTTTTCCTCCGCAAAAAGTAGAAAATGATGAAGCAAAAGAGCCTCGGCTGTTTGTATGGAGTTTTCCAAAGTTTGTTACTTTGATCTTGTCGCGCAGCATATAATAGAAAATGTTAGGTGATATCAGTCAGCTGACTGTGTCCGTGCGTCCTTGTTCTCCGCGAGCACACTTGCCTCTCGTCCCTCTTGAAACCACACGAGGGGAAACTTTAATTACACAAGTAGGTCGAAAGGGGCGCCTAATTTATTTGCGACATAGGTGACTGTGTTCGCGGGTGGACCGTGCCTGACTAGCTTGTTAGTCGACTGATATTTGTTAACATAAGTGAGGTTAACGACTCTTATAATTTGACCTGCACTTTCTGCATGTAATGAGGTACAACCTAGCCGCCTGCTTGTGCGCTGAAAATCTCATTATAATAAATTGTCCAATATGATGCACAGATTCGTCGTGGATACGTTTTTTAAGTGGATACCTCTTCTTCTGAATTTGACGGATTCACTGCTTCGTTAAGAATACAAGTATATTAATGTCACAAAATTAATCTTCTCTTGCTATTTTTTAAGCAAGTGACACATAACTTATGATACTAGCATAATTTTAGCCAGAAATGCAAAATTAATAGCGCAGAGTGAATTTTGTTAATTTGCAGTGTGAATTGATTTTAATTATAATTTATCATGTTTTATTTTAAATTAGCTATGTAACTGTAATTCATTATAACCTGTATCTAAGAGATTGTTTAAAATGCAGTATTTTATCTAAATAAGTCGCACTTTTGTAGTGCTCAAATTTAATTACTTAATACTTTTATCAACGCAATTTTATATGTTATGTAATGTAACAGAAATGGATGTGTACATGCGTGAGAGATGTCTTTTGCATTTTGTATGTTGGTTCAATTTATTGTAATAAATAATATTAATGGACTATTTACAGAATCCCAAAAAATATATTCAATATTAGGCATGTATTATTAATATTGTTTTACATACGATAATAAGTATATATTTATAATTCGACATATATTTGTAGCAGACTAATTATAATTTACTTAAATATCAATTAAATAAAGTTTGAATAAATTGTTTTAGAGAATGAAAATTTGTTTATTATTTTATTTAAACCTTCATTTGCTTTATATTAGCTACTAATTTTTCTTATGTATAATAGAATTAAAGAAAAATATTTATTACTAAATTTTCTTTTTATTAGCATTTATAAACAAATTAATGTTCATGATTTTTCTAATATCAGATTATTACAATTTAATTTTACAATTATTTATAATTTAATTTATTATACAAATAAATTCAAACACACATTTTTTTTACAGTGTTTTTATTTGTATCTGCATATTTATTAGATAAGTTACAGATCATATATGATATCAAACATTTAATTTGCACTAGTTATGTTATAGCTCATTAAATTTTAAAATTTTGGTTTATGTATATGAGGTTTTAGCAGGTTTTACTTATATTTTTATAGTTATAGTTTTTTTCATTCCAAAGAATCATATGTAACACCATTACAATTTTGAATCTTCGTTATTTTTTCTAGTACGACAAAGTTCATTTCAAGAATAGCTCAATATTTATTATATTGAGTATATTAAATGAAATGTATGATTCTCGATTAATTAATGATCTTAATAACGCTGTATTACGACAATCTTATATTATTTCTTTTAATAGAATAAAATTTAACTTTTTTTAAAAGCTTAAAATAGTAACGATTTATTTAAAAAATAATTGTATCGAAAATGTTGTCATTTACCTTCAAAATAAGTATTTCTCTCAATTAAAAAAATAATCACACATTCAATTAATTTTATTATTATGCATGCACTGCGTTAATTCAACAACTATGGTGTCAATAAGTATTGTAATTTATTCATCGAATATCAAATATTTACTTTATATTCGATGAATGTTAATAATAACCCTTAATCTTTAAATTGAAGATTTACTACATAAAACGATTATAAATACATTTCAAGAAAATGTATTGACATTTTAATTATAAAACGATTAATATTCAGAAGATTCTACAAAGAAAGAAAATAGTTATTGTTTATAATAAAACCTACTCCAAAAATATGATGCAAAATGTGTGATATAAATAACGGCAATTTTTTAATTAAAGTGACAATTTTGTCAATTTTAATGACTTATCTGTTATAATACAACCTTAAAAAAGCTTCATGTCTACATAACACAGATAATAAAAATGAATACATCAAAAGGTATATTTGAAATGCATGCATAAATGTGGGCAATATTTCATCAAAATAATTTGCGTTGACATCGACACGTACATCAACAGTTTTGGTAATTGTTCTTGCGCGCGATTCTTCATAGTGCTGCAATTGCACAAAACTATACTATGTACGTCCATAATTACGTAACAACTTGATGAGATAAAATAATAAATGAAGTCAATTAGCGTGAAACGTTTGATATGTTGATTGCCAAATGCGGTACGGACGGTTTATAATTGTTTTAAGATGGGCTTCGAGGCATTCTATTCGAGTTAGTAACTTGACGATGCGGCTACCATACAATACAAATGAGGAGGAGGCAATGCCAGATGTGACTAAGTTAAATGCACGGCTTCCCTGGCTGCAGCTGGAGATATTGAAATTCGTTGGTATTTAGCTTCGCAGCATTCATATAGTTATATTCTACGTAGCGCGTCTACCTCCGACTCTTCTTCGTGCACGGATGCTGAATTGTTGGCAAAATTACGGGCGTTGTTGTTATAATTGCACGCGTGCAATGATACATTCGTTGAGTAGTTGATTCTTATACTTCTTTTTGAATTAGCAGTCGCACCATTGCAAGTTCAGTACGTTTGGTAGAAAAGCATCGCAAGAAAGAGACAGTCTAATGCACGTTTAAATTGTTCGCTCGGTTACCTATAAATACACCGATCGATACCCATAGTTATTATTACGTGCAAGTTATAAAATTATTCATTTATAATCAACGCTACTTTTGTTCTGAAATATGCGTGCATTGTTTCGGTTGCGTGAATACATTGATATATGATAATTAATTTAATTTTGCTGCTGACTCTTTAAATTAACATTTGCTGCGTTGCTCCTTTTATGCCAACGAAAGCGAAGGTCACAGCCACATAATGTTACTCGCCGTAGTGTTTTAATATACGCCGCAATCGAAATTGCAATAAAAATGGATTTTTAACACTACCGTTTGAGTATCGATTTGGAATTGGCAACAGCTGCAGATATCAAATACGTTTTTTAATCAGTCGAGAGATTGTATTTTTACTTTTTTACTTAAAGCTTTGACAAACAGAGAAACGCTCCATTTGAATTGAGTGTATAATAATTTTATAACTGCATTTCCGGCGTTGATTAAGAACAAGTAGTCCAAATATTTTTTCAGACTTGTAAATGTATTTTAGTTTTGTTTATGATCATTTAACACATATCTTATCTGATTCTCTTATCTATAATGATATAATATCCTCACGTATTTTGTATAGTAAGATAAATCTACAGCAGACACTGATAAGGTAAAACTAACAAAGAAATCGGAAGCTTCTTTTAAGACCCTGTACTTTTTGTTTATAATCCAAAATTCAGTACATAATTTTTTTAATAATCTTAACACATTTCATTTACAGTTTTAACATTCTTTACGATAAACTTTTCATATATTAGAAACGTTTACATTTTATTTTTCATTTATTAGAAATACTTATTATATAGTGTTTGCTCAAGCGAAATATTTGTATCTAGTTTTCAAATTCTTTCTTATTTTCTTTCATAAGTTCAGGATATAAATGTTCATTTCTTTTATTAATTATTTACAATTATTTACCTCTTTCTCTAATCGACACATTACTTTTCTTTCATATTACGTTTCATATGGAAAGGGATTATAGCTTCCCTGTAAGGTAAAATTTTTCTTTCACATTTTCGTCAAAATAAATCTCACACATTCTTATAATGCAAATATCATAATAGCGCAAGTAAATAGGGCAAATGTAAGTATATAGTAACAGTGTGAATAACTAAAATTTTACGAATTGTTATTGCTATTTTTCTCTGTTGGAATTTATATTCACAGATTTGGTATGTGTTGAAATATACTATCGTTGTAACGATATATCACGAATATTTTAAATTCAATCATATATTAATAATGTTTTGATGTGGTTTAAAACACGTAAAAGAGAATTTAATACATTCACACCATATCATTTTTCTTTTAAATCTATTTAATTTTAATCACAAGCACTTTATAAGATTTGTGAATATTCAAATGAATTTGCGAAAAAATTAATTCAATTGAATATTAATTATTTCCAACTAAACGTACAATACCTAAACCAAGGTAATTTAAAGTTCGACCGACGAAAGCTTAGAGCTTCGGATAGGTATTTGGTTGGTAGTATGGAATAGTTAGCTTCACTTGTTGTAACTAAACTTCGCACGGAGCAAATATTTGAGCGCGCATGAATGTAATGAATTGTTTAAAGTATCTGATAAACGCTCGAACAATTGTTAGAAAATGATAAAAGTGAACACATTTAATAATTGAAATGATCGCGGCTTTCTTGCCGCGCAGAATACATAAATTTGGCGCAACAACACCATTGATCTTCGCACGAGGCAACGATTCAATTCGAACTCCCGAGCATCAATATTTATCGAGCGTTAGCGAGAAAGGCCTGATATATTTCGACGACAAGCCATGAGCTATCGTTTGTTCTTCTTTCGCGAAGGCAGTCGAAAGAGAGGCACAACGACTATGTCAAAGGCAGAACAAAGACAGAACTGAGAGACAGAGTAAGAGCGAGATAGACCGCGATGAAGAGAGAGAACGAAAAAAATGAGAGAGAAGGAGAAAGAGAGAAAAAGACGGAGCTAGAAAAATGCGGAGAGAGAGCGTCGTCACTCAATCGCGCGGTACGCAGGCCGTTCTTCATTGTAGATTTTCATACGGCATTCTTGCAGCAATGAAGGGGGCTTTAGATAGGAAAACTAGAACGGCCCGCCTGACCTATGTTACGTCATGATAACGGCTTTATGAACGAAACTTCATTCATGAGAGTGCTGCATTGACGCTGCTGCATCAATTATTTTTTTCTTTGTCTTTTAGCTCAAGACTCACTTTGCTTTAATTGTCGCAGATAATGTGCTTCAATTGCACATTTTTCCTGACTTTTGATACGACTTTTTTAATGCAAAATTATCATCTCTGAAATAGTTATTAAAATTTTGCCCTCACATTTTAGCCTATTTTTATTTTTCACGTGCCATTATGGGATAATTTTTTGAAATTTCTTATTAGGAAAAATATTGTCATATTTTGTAACAAAAATTATGAAGATAAATTTTTTTTAATTCAAATAATCCGACAGTATGAATTTTAATTCAATAAACTTTATGTATTTTTAATGAGACATAGAGACATTTTTCATGAATAATCAGTTAATTTCGTATTGTAATTGGAGTAAATGCATTATCTAATAGCTATGACATGATATCAAAATTAATAGATAGGTTCATTGAATTTTCAATAGAAACATATCTGAATTTTTATAAAACAAGAAATTTATTTTCTTTTTTTTTCAGACAACTAGTAAATCATTTATTAAATCGATTTTATTAGTTCATAAATAAAACTAATTCAAGATATTTTTCGGTTATAAAATATTTCACGACATTAAAATAATTTGTATTTGAAAAATTATATAAAAAATTGTTATCAAGTTATTTTATTCAATATACAGTAATATGATTTGAAATGCTCTCTGTCTCTAAGATTTCTTTCGTGTTTTGTGATGCGTAACATTTCAGAAAAATTCATTGAAAAACTTGTCTACAAACAACGTAAGGAGAATACATGTCACCGAAAAGTTACTTCGCAAAATGATATTGTTTAAAATATTTTGAATTGTTGATATTTTTCTTTGTTTACAGAAATGTGTTTCAAGATTATTGTTATTTAAAAAGAAGTGAGAAATGAAATATGCATAGAATCGTAAAAGCATAAAGCATACAACAAACTAAAACTGCAGACTAATAAATATTTCACGTGCAAATGGCATCGATTTAGCTGTCATAGAACTGTATATTTGTTAAGTTGAGACTTGTCATCGCAACTCAGACTTACGCGTTCTCTGACAATCTATTTAATATCGTTGCAAATGTTTCGCTCAGTTTTGATGGATATTCGTAAGACGTTTATTCCGTAAAGACAAAATACATTGAAACCAACTTAATTAATATTATTATAAAGAGTAACTAAAAAAGTTACTCCAGTTATATTATGACATTACTTTTATAACTAGTTTCAATCTTTTTATACTCGTGCTTATTCTTATATATTCATTCACAAACGCAAGCTTATACTTTTCTTTGGACTTTCATATACTTTTCATTAGAATTTATTCATTTATTGAATTTGAATGAATTTTTCTTCTGGAGTAATAAATTAATTAACTTTATTTTCAACAATAATAGTCATTACATTCTGTTAAAACAAGTGCATAGGTAGCAAAAAGAAAAAAATAGACTTACTTTTATTTTCTCCTTACCTCTTAGATCGTTCGTAACACATGTCGTCGCTCTCATGTTGAAAACACGTGTTGTTTGGCAAGCATCGTTTAACAAAGAGAGAACAAAAAGAAGAAGGTGAAGACGCTCGGATAAAAGAAACCTGGATATCATTAATACGATCATAAATGTTTACACAACGTCTATTGACTTCACAACTTGTGTTATGATAAACACCTATTTCAAAATTAATATGACTGATATGTACTCGTAATTTACTTTTTAGTTGAACATCCCATAAAAATTTTTATTGAGAAAACGTGTTATCATTGCTCTTCATTACTATCTCGTGAAAACAAATAATAATTAAATGACTTTAATAGCATATTGATATCATTCATGTGCTATTTATTGTTCAAATCTGGTGTATTTAATACCTGCAAATGTTATTCGCCAAAATGATCCAAATTTTACTGCAAATTTTTCTTATTTTGAGTAAAGTAACTTTTGTAAGATGTGCACAATAGCTTTAGTTTTATAAAATGACATATGTACTAAGGCACGTTGTTGTTTACGGAAGTGATGTACATCGATCTGCTTCTCTGCAATGGTGGTTGGTCTGGGTCAGCAACACTTGCTTCTAGCCGGCACCGATTCAGTAAAAACATATAGTTGATTCGGAAAAAACATCTTTTTCTTATTGTTGTTTTCGTTTGCCATTTTTGCGAAACTTAAATTAAGTAGTACAAATTTATTTGCAATAAAACGGATATATTGCGACATAATAGTAAAATGTTCCAGGCGTGGTTGAAATACGTTACTGTGCTCTTTTGTTAAAAATATATTAACGAAGTCTTTCTTGGATATACTTGTGAGGAAAATGAATATTCAGCACCATCGTTTGCGTTTTTAGAGGGTCTATTTTAATTTTACATTTTCAAAATGACTGATTTTCTCAACTTATTCAAAGTATTTATTTATGCTGACTGTATTTGAACTCTTCTATAACATCACATGAAATGGAAAGCTATCGACTTACATTATTCATTCTGATGAATCTTTTTTATTACATTGTAAATTGAAACCTACTGAATACTATTCTTCAAATATATATGCTGTATGCTGTATTTATCAATTCATTTAACGAGATTTTATTTGTCATAAAAGTAAATTTATAATAAATTATCTTGCTGCTATTATATATTTTTCGCATATACAACAATTTTAGTAACACACGAAGTGAGGCTTTACATGACAGTTTACTTTTTACGTATATTCATTATTGTAATACTAATCGTTGGATAAAGACATAAATGGTTTAACTGTAACATCTCCGAAACAGATGATTCGTATTTGCGTGGATTACTGAGTTGTGAATTGACACATGCAAAGATATGTTTATACTCATGTCTCTTGCAACATAAATACAAGGTTCTATAAGTTTGCAACGATGCGGACGAATGAAATTCAACTAGCGGAAGCGGTGCATCGTCAGTAGCGCAGATTCTAATTTAGATAGATACGCTTAATCACGTGCCGAAAATGAACCATTTTGGATGATCACACAGATGATACCAACGTCACCGTGATCCCAATGCTGAATTCAGTTTGGGCCACTCATTCTTGTCAACATTTGTACAATATAATTACCTGACAATGACATCATTAATAACTGAATCCGAGAGCATTCATATGCGTTTTTCGGTGAATTGTCACTCAGTCGTCGTATTAAATTTACGGAAATTCATACCTTTAGAGAAACTTTTTTTACATTAACACATTTACACAAACAATATTCGTTATTACATCCCTTCATGTCGACTGTAACATTATTTAGCTTTATTTTATTTTTATGATAATACTGATAACAATAATATACAATAATAAGTCATTTATATGTATGTGTGAAAATAGTTTGAGACATTTTTGGTTTAAGTAAATAAAAATGTATACAATTGTAAAGTAAAATGAAACGAAAGGAAAGTTCTGGCTATATAAGCATGTGCATTAGAATACGCGGGTACTAGCATACGGGCATTCGATAGTTATTGATGCTTAATAAATAATAGTTTCCAAAAAATGTAATAGTATTCAATTATAAAAAATAAAGTAAATAATATTTATTAGTAAAATAGATTGCGAGAATAAGAAAATGGACTATTGAAAGTACTATACCATAGCATATAGTACTTTTTCAGTACTATACTATGGTATAGTACTTCTTCAGTATAGTACACTCGGCAAAAAAAAAAACAGAACACCTATTTTTTTGCGAAATTTTGTCAATTTTCAAATTGTCATAACTTTGACAATTTCCATCGGATTTTGACGTTCTTTTTTTTAAATTAAAGGCGGAACCTTCGACTTTAAGAAGAACTTATTGCCAAATCAATTTGCCTTATTTTCAAATAAGATAAATTGCAAAAACAAAAACAACTTTTTGAAGTAAAATTTAGAACGCTTTTCAAAGCTTGCAGAAACGTTCTCACTCTGTCAATCTTCGATTTACATA
>JABFPJ010000101.1:34664-68554 GCA_022817425.1 Gryon sp. ZL-2020 | reverse complement strand
AAAAAAAAAAAAAAAAAAAAAAAAAAAAAAAAAGAAATCGAACCACAAATCTTTGCAACACATTATATCGCACAATAATAAAAAACAATTGAACACAATCACTTTGACGGAAAGGTAACTTTTCTTTGATAAATTTTGGAGCACTTTGTTTTCATTTGTTATGCCATATGTGTTGAGATTGAATGGGTACCGGTGTGACAAATAATTAACCATTCGAATGCGGATTTGTGAAATACAGTTGTGTTACGTTTTACAAGCAGATCAAAACAGAGTAAAAAAAGAGCTAACAAAAACAAAAAAGCGCCGCTTACCGAGTATTTTCCCGGCGCGTAAACGGGTTGTGAGTGACTCGTGGTGAGTTGAGTGTTGGGCATTCTTGGCGAGGCATTTGTTTCGCGTCTCCGCAACTCTTCAAGTGGCTCCAGGACATCGCCGTAATGCGTTCTGAAGAGGTCTGCATACCTCGAAGCCAATCCCTCCAAATATCCCCGTTCGCCCTCCTGCAAACGACCAAACAGAAAAGAAGGTGAGACGAATAGAATCGTGCATCTTTGTTGCACTCGTTACACTACGTGACGATGAATAATGAGTTAAGAACTTTATTCTGCACATGGTGCATTATATTATATGCATGCGAATAATCAAGCTTTGAAACACATTGTGTGCTACCTTCTACCGAGGAGCTATTACCTCTTGCAACCTAATAAAACTTAATGTCGAACTTATTTAATATTAACACATGTTTCCGATCAACGTAATTACATATAGATGGCTCGTGTAAAAACTTAAATGAGATAATTAAAGCAGAGTCAAAAAGAAGTTACAACCAAGTACGCATTAGTGATGCCCCCAAGATCGCAATTTCCTTTATAATTTTAACTTCATTTTTTTTTACATTAATTACTGAAATTATACTTTCATAATTACAACCTGACTCATCACATCTTGCATACTTATAATGATACATTAACGAAGAGAGAAAAAAATAGAGAAAGGGCACAAAATTGGAAGTAAGTGACAAAATGTAGAATGTCTGTCGGGTCTTTGAACTATTAGAAACTTTTCTTGCAGAATATCTCTTCCTTTTTTCTCGTCCTCTTTTTCTTTTCCTTATTTCCAGAATTCTTTCAAGAAATTTAAAGGATAAGTCCGATGGAAGGAGAAATGAGGAATGTATTAAGGAACGGGGAAGGACGGCAGAAGGGTAAAAAGGGATCGGAAGGAATTGAAAAAAAAAGTGTAGCGAATCGGTAGACTCGGAAGATACATTAATATTTTAGGAATTCCAGTACAGTCGGTCCCCAATTCAACTAATACTACTGTCAGAGTAGAGCTTATGTCCTTCCCTTTATAGCTTTGGGCTTTGTTTGGCACAGGTCGCTTTCTCGTATTTACACTTTAAGCAGCACGTTTCAATGCTGGCGCGCGCGCTTCTGGCTCAGTCGGTCGAAAACAAACGATTTTGCGTTATGCTTATAAAGGATTTCAATCTCATTTAGAAAAATCGACGTTACGTTTGGCTATTGTGTATAAATGCTCAAATTATGTCAAATTATAAGAATCCCTTTTTCCCAAACATGAAATTGTTCTAAACTGAACTTTAGAATCATTTGAAATTCAGTTTTGAAAAGTTGAAGAATGTAAAATAATTTTTGTTGTTCGTATTGGAAAACGTTGCAATATCTTTCTTGTCACTTTGCCACGCGTTTTCTTTCTCCGTCAAGTATTTACCATTGAAGGAAGAAGAAATCGAATGCAAATCAACTGAGTTTGTCGCGTTGGGTGCATTAGAAAAGTCCTCGATAACAGATATTGTTCTTAACAGAAATTGACAGCTCTCACTGATTTTCCGGCATTACTTGGCCAAAGTAATATACGAAAAGAAATAGACGGAAGAATTGGAAACTTTGCAAACTTCCAACTATGTGAATCAACACTATAGTGATAAAGTGAACTTTGCTTTCAGTGCATCTCAATGTACGGAAAGTCTTGTGTGTTACTCGCTTCATCTTTCAAGGATTTTGTGATGTTAAATCTGTTCAATGACTTTAAAAGCAGTTTATATTTCAAGTGTCAGTTTTGAATGTCTTAATCAAAGGAAATTGGCAGAGAAAGAAATTGTGATTTTGTTTCGTTTCTGTTTTAAGATATACATATACTTTTTTTTAATTATAACTTTAATACAAAGTAACCAGTCAATTAAATTTGCATATAATGTTTATTTCAAAGGGAATCACACAGTTATATAATAATAAGAACAAACCCTTTTCTTACAAAGGGAAGTCAGTCTCGAAAATATGAAAGATCTCAAGTTGAAACAGCGAGGCTGAAATTGTGAATGAGCAAAAAAGAAATGATTTATCTTGTGAACAATTGAAATGAGCATTCGTGTCGAATTCTTATTTCGTTGTATTCGACATTTCCATCACCATTTTTGTGCGCAGTTCTTCGACGCTAACGCAAATACTTCATTTCGCACCTTTTTCATTCTTCTGTGAAAAGTCGCGCTTTGGTTTCTATAGTAGAGAATCGTTCTTCATTTGCGCGCTTCGGTTACGAAGCACTGGAGTGCTTGACGGTAATTGGGCGGCTGGGAGACTCGTTGGAATTATTTTTGGACGTCTCTTCAGCGGGCATTGCACCCACCATTAGCAGCGTCGCAAACTCACTCTGCATAGCGTATTCATTTTCACCCTCATTATTTACATATACTTCATTTGCTCATTGCAATCTCTCCATCCCCGAAAAAATTTTTTCTCATTCCCGTTCACATAATCCGATGATTCAAACCGATTTTTCACTAAGAAGTTTTTATATTAGCAGTTTATATCGTAATTAGTAAACTTTTTGACTTTGATGGGTGGTGTACAAGCATTCGATAAATTTCGGATGTTTCGTCAGCTTTTTTGCCGCGACTCGTTTTTTTTTCATGCGACATTTTCTTTACGTTACACAAGTGGAATACGTTAAAATTGCACGACAGAAACACACGACTTCGTTTAATTATGTAATCCCTTTGAGAAACTGATTCCATGAAATAAATATATAGCAAAAAGTAGATTTGCAAATGCAAGAATATGATATATAGAGATATGTGATGTATGACTTGAAATTCTGATTAGATAGTTGTGAAAGGAGTGTAAGTTTGTGAACAACTTTTTTTCTCCATCCATTTTTATTATATTCATTTTATTAATGAACTTTATCTTATACCATTATAGATAAACATAAAATGATAAAATGAAATTTGTGAAATATTGGTAGATAATACGAACTAAATTACGTTACTTATCTGCTGCAATATCTGCACTGCGAATATGTGACATCGTCGTTAGAGGTCCATTAATAAGTAAGCAGTTTGCCATACAATATTGACACAATATGACTCTAAGTCGGTTATCAAGTATAATGATATAATACAAATATTTCTTTATAAAGGAATATTTTTTCAAGATATTCATGCAACATAAGCATGAACTAAAAGCATATTAAAATTAGTATGACATTTCATCCAATTATTTTGACGTTAATAAAAAATTCGTGTACTTTGCGTAGAATATAATTTGATTAAGTGTGTTAATAATGACAATCTGCGAGACATTTTGCTGAAAAATGGCAGTCTCATTAGAATCCGTTCCAAAATTTGGTCCACAGCCCGTATGTTCTTAAGAGTTGTTAATTTCGCATGAGAAAATGCTTATTTGACTTACAAGCTTTCGTTTGAGCGACTGCGAGAAAAGACAAGGCCTTAGGAGCAGACGGGCTCTCATAAATATAGAACCCGCACACCATCAGCAGCAGCGTCAGAATTTTTTGGTCGGGCGAAGGTAACGGCGTTGCTTATCAGAATAATAGGTCCTTTTTGATTCGTAAGCTTGCACTATGAAAAATGTGCAGAAGCACAAAAAAAAGAAAAAAAAAGAAAGGTTTTTGTGGCTGAAATGGTTGCCGAAAGCCGAGATTCTCAGGTGAAGTTCGCAAAGGAACCATGCCAGCTGTGTTTAACAGCTTGAAAAACAAGAGCCGTTTCACGACGGGTTTATCTCTTTTTGACGCGCCACAGTTACGTTCAGCAGATTTTCAGCGGACGGATTTAAGAAGCGTCACCTTCATCCTATTTATCTGAGCAATCCCTCCTGCAGTCTTTGACTTAAAACTCGACGCTGATCTTTATATTTCCTATCATTTTTATCACTCAAACTTCGCTCGTAGCAAAAGTTTGCGCACAATTTGTATGTATTAGTGATGTACTTATAAACATCAATTATACTTTGTAGACAAAATTGTTGCGAGCACAAAGATTTCGCGACGAAATATGGCAAAACGTCAATGAGACTCATTTTGTATTCAGCAAAATCATTTGCAGTTAACACTACTTGACGGCGCTAAATTTTAATCACAAAAATGCATTGCTCATTGTATTCGGCACTCGTCAAACGGATGAAACGAGGCAGCCGAATGTGTGCGCAGAAGTAACGAAAAGCATAGAGAGTGGTTCGCTCGGGTGAAAAGCGAAGTTTGCAAGGCACGGGATGTCGTTGGGTATGGAGATGTTGGCATTGTCAAGTGAGAGACTAGTGTTGCTGGAAAAGCACTATTGTCAGTTTACAGCGAGAGCATTCGCTTTCCCTTATCCTTTTAGTGTTATAACGGCGTTGAAGTTTAGAACATACCGACGAATAATGACAGTGTGTTTTCACGTAAACTAAGCGCGTGATGGACTTCCGACAACGAAAGCCATACCTGCAAGTTTATTCGTCGTATTTCGGAAATTAACGCAAAGTAAAAGCAACCTCGTTACAACGTTACACTCCAATTCTTCAGGCGTTGCTGTACTTAACGTCAATGCGCTCAAGCGTACTCTTAAACATTTATTTGTTTATTTCTTTGCTTTTTTTTCGCTTCCTTTTGCCAAGATAATTTTAATGAGAAGTGACATTTTTATTTGAGTTTAATGTCACGTGGAAATGCATTAGGTCTAATTTTTTTTGGCAAGAAACTTGTTTCTTATTGAAATGCCAACAAATGTATTCAGTTGAGATATATTTTGAAAGTACAAAACAAAACACAAAGTCACCTTCATGACTAGTTTGTATTTTATTCATTTTGTAAACAAAACAGTCCGTTCACGAGTGAAATAAGCTTTGTTTTCAAACAAAATACATTTTTGTTGCAATTAAGGTCAATTTTGTTTACAAATTAAATCGACTGTGTTTACAAACAAATTACACAATAAACCAGGCTTTGACTTTGTTTACAAAGAAAGCCAATTTTCTTTGTAAGCAAAGTTTACTCTTCTTCGTATATTTTACATTTGACATAAATCATACTTTTTGCATATTTTACACAAAATAAAAAGTGAAGTAAGTAAAATAACTTTTCTGCTTTTTTGCATTATTTCATACATCTTGTATTGCGTACAATAAATTTATTCATTATTTCCCGCGAGTAATTTAAAATTGCAACTTATTTCCACTTGCTTTTATATCAGCCCAAGTCCATTATATACATCATTAACGATAACTTTCGTAGAAATTCAGTTTGTACGTGCAAAACATTCCAAGGGCATTTTTGTCCTTTAGAAGAGTAACCAAAAAAAAAAAAAAAGAAAGAAAAAAAGTCTTACAGAGTATTGGATAAATATTCTGCGTGAGTCTATCGTACATAATTACTTTTGGCAAAGTGTAGAAGTAATCAATTATTTCGCGCTGCCGCTTGGCAATTGAATTGCATCGAAAACAAGTGAAATCGTAATATTTTCTTCATTAGCACGAACGTCGACCAAATCGGTTCCTTCAACATTTTAATTCATCTCACCGGAATATCAAATTAGTCGCGCCATCGCATCTCGTGTAGCCAAATTAATTGTGTTCACTATGTAAATTTTCCTTCAACAGTGATTATTCCATTGGCCCGCTTTTGAAATACCCATCTTTTTGAAGCGCTTATGCAATTCAAATAAACACGACGTAATAAGTATAATTAAAAGCTATCATGCCTTCTTAATAACGCGCAATTTTCGCTTTTAATTGTCAACTGCAAAAAAGAACAAATGTATATGTTATATATATTTATATTATATATATTCTAGCAGAATCCCCTTTTCGCCCGGGTGTTTAGTGTGAAAATATTCAGTATTTATAATATTTATTTTATGTATCCCTGCGACATCCCTATGACATACCTATGATATCCTTATAACATCCTTATAATATCCATATGATATCCCTATTATATCCTTATGACATCCCTTTGACATCCTATTTTATCCTTATGATATTCATATGATATCCCCATAACATCCTTATGAAATCCCTATGACATCATTATGAAATCCTTGTAACATCCTTATGACATCCATATGATATCCCTATTATATCTTTATGGCATTCCTTAGACATCCTTATAACATCCCTTTGACATCCCTATGAGAGTTCTGATAAAAAATTATTTTTTCTAAAATCAAGCATATGTGCATATTTAAAATAAAAACATATTTCTAATTAGAAAAATTATTAGGGATGTAATAAGAAAAATATTTGTGTATTCTAATTACACAAATTGACATAAATATGTACAGTTTAACACATTATGTTGGAATCTTCGTGTGCTGCGATTTACGAATGTGTACAATCGTATTTGTAGTTATTATTTGGTAGAAGGAATATGTGCATATACGAAATGAGATCTCGCTGTCAAATCTAGCATGGTCAGCGTACAAAACAATGAATGTGTATTGTTAAACGAGAATTAACGGGTGCGGTAAGTATATACCTATATAAGCGCCAACTGTACAAAGGCACCACAATAGATATAACCAACGATGCCGGCACCATCAAAGAGGTCTTTTCGCATAATGCAAACAACGTAGGACAGGTTTTGCTTGCGCTTGTTCATCTATTCTGCGTCATTAACTATTTACTACATATAGTTGAACATTCGTCAAAAGAGGATAACTGCGCGAGACTCCCGAGAAAATGTAGTTCACTTCTCTATACATAGATATACAATTGTTCACTTAAGACAATAGACAATGTTTTCGGAATTAGAGAAGCACTGCCACTGGTAAGTTTGCAATCTTCGATGTTCATTCTGAGTACTATTCTGCGGTATTCTGCGTTCAAATTTGCCGAATGAATATTGTTCTTTTGGCTGTTTAAGTTAATTTTAATGTCATCGAGAAAGTAAAAGTAACTTTAACTCTTCAAAATTTTGGGCATAAGTGGAAGAGCGAGAAAATGTTATTGCTAAGGCATAATCTGCACATCAGCATTGTCATTACAGCAAACTGCCGTTGGTGTGGCGTCAAATTTGAATTTTGAATTGAAAACTTTAGAATTTGAATTAAAACTTTCATGCACGTTTTCGTAATACTTTATTGAACGAATTTGTATATTTACAAAACTTGAGAACAAAGTTCTCCTTTCGTTGCCTTTGCTTCTTCCCCCTTTTTTTCTTATTCTCCCACGTTTATTACCCGCGGTAAAATAAAACTTTCGAAATGAAAATTGAGTTTGAAATAAAAATAGGGAAACACTTACAAAGTAAACTTAATGACGCAAAGGGAGATATAAATTTAAATGGCACATGAAATTTGTGCAAATTTTGTGTTGTACAATAGGCGAGTCGCGGCACTTGGTGAAAAGTAAAAGAAAAAAAAAAACAGAAAAAAAAGAAATAAAAAAAGGAAAAAATAAAATAAAAAAATGAGTAGAATCTTGGGAATCCGATTACTGTTAAAGCAGTCTATCCGACATTCGTTGTACAGCGAAGGGTTTGTACACTGAATCAGTTTCGTTGTCACGTAGGTATTCCGCACCACGTACTGCGAGCTTTATACAATGAGGATAAGACTCGGTTTGGAAAGGGAAGGCACAAGCCCAACAGAGGGCTACAAACGTCTACCAATGAGAAGCTGAAATGTACTAGAACAAGTCGTATGAGGGACAACAGTACAAGTTGGCTCAAGTCGCGATACGTATCAAGCGCAGTGTTATTCAATTTGTTGTTGCAGGTTCTGTAGATTGCGCACCTAATGCCATTAGCTCGACCGCCACTTTGCACGAGCTTATATCTTACTGTTAAACAGTACAGTTAAGACACTGAACTCGGTACTTAAATCAATTTCAAATTGATAACTCATCATAATTGGATTGCCAGCACAGAAATACCGTTAAGTGTAATACTATAGAAAATATTCTTCATTACGGCTATCTTTGTAATGAGTTGTACTTTGAGTGAAATATCGATTAGATGTGAAAGTTTTTCAATGAGTTTGATAAAAGCGCTCTTTTAATCAAGTTTAATTTTATTTTTTTTGTTCCTCTTCCTTCATAATACAAAGAAGAAAGGGGATATTGAAACTAAATAACGCAAGATTTTGTAAGAAAATAAATAAGTTAGACAAGTCCTTTTGTTATTTCATTAAAGTTTCAACTATTTCTTTCAGTAACGATCATTTGCGTCGACATATTGAAACAATTTCATTCTGCAGGCTATGATAAGAGCGCAGTTGAATAAGCGTACGAGTTAGTCGAGTACGTACATGAATGGCCGAGTCACGTGCCACACGAGAGCCTCTCTTCTACGGAAAGACGTGTGAATGCAAGAATGAATAGCAGAACGTTGAACCAGAAACAAACTTGATACGTTTCCGCAATCATCCAGTTCTTATATTTCTGATTTGACGTCCATTTTTTTTCTTCTTCTTCTTCTTTTTCTTAAAGGTTTAAGATAAGAAGTGTTTTACGTGATTTATGATTAATGATTTCTCAGAGCTGATTTCTACATTTGTCATAACTTTCAACTGGATATCTCTAATTTCAAGAGAAAAGGAAGAAAAAAAAGGTGAAGTATGAAGTAAATCAGACAGAAAAGTTTGTCCTCGGGCTTAGCGTTTTCTATTATTTTCGCCGAGCGCGGTGACTGCGCCGGAAAGTTCATTCGTTATTCTCCAGGACATTTAAATGGTTAATTTTTACGGACACAATTTTTAATCGGTCTTTCTAGTCTCGGGGCCTCGCTCGCTTGACTCCGGTGGGCTCGACATCGGTCCTGCCATCCCATTAATGCGAATTTATTCCCGCGAGTTAATTACGCGACACTAATTTCAAGTCCAACTTTGCCTTTCCTTCAAAACGAACCGAGCGGACCAAAGCCAACTTTGCCTGACTTGTCTACTTATAACTTATAAGAACTCGTCCGTCTCAATACCTTTTCACTCTTACTCTCGTACTGGCTTGTTATACATTCTAACTCTAATATTTACGTTCGACAAAAAATTGATTATTTTCAATTATTCAAGTTCCACAGCAAAATGTCAAATATATTCCGAATACATTTTTAGTATGTTCTTAATACATTCTTAATATATTTTTAATAGATTTTTAGTATATTTCAAATACAATGTTCTAAATTTAATTTATATACAACACGAAACAACTTATTTTGAAGAATATACATATTCAAAAAATATATGCATATTTGTGGCAAAAAATTATGTATTTTTGATATAAATTTGTATAAAAATACAAGTAAAAATATATTCAAAATATATTATTATCAAATATATTTTAACATCAAAAGCAAAACGTAATATATATATGTTAATATACTGTTAATACATTCTTAATTTATTCTTAATATATTTTTAATATATTTTTAAAATAAGAATATACTAAGAATATTGCACGTATATTAAAAGTAAATTATTAATATATTGAGAATATGTATGTGAAATATATTCGTTAAAACATATTTTTCGTTTTACTACGGTTAATTTAACTGGAATTGTAATACATGATGTATTGGATTTACGAAGATAACTTGTTTCAGGGATAAAAGTATCATCTTAGTGAAAGAGTAAATAGTATTTGAAATTGCAAATATTGCAATGCTAATATTGCTAGATTGTTACACGCAAGTAATAATTCATCATTGCAAGTGAGTATGCTTTCCATTTTGCAGCTTATACAGGGAGCGCAATCTGTGCAACTCTTAATGAATATCTGACTCGCTGATGCGAGCTTTCTGTTGACAAACAAATCTCCGTTATAAATATAGTTAGCAATTATTCAAATAGATGTAACAAAGTGGATAATTGAAAATTAACCTACTTCAACAAGAATCATATTTGCGTCACGCTCACCGTCGTCTACTGAATGGTGCATTTGTCTTTATTTGTTGCGTTGTTATTTTCATTTACCGCTTTCTTAATGAGTCGTCATTTCAAATGGTATTAATATTACTTAAGAGGTTTGTCATGTCAATGCTGTGTAATGTTTATGAAATTTAAAATAATAATTAAAAGAAAAAATGCTGCTCTTTTAGAAATGAAAAATAATGTTTTCATTTTAATATATAATTGATACTATTTATGCAAATGTGATTAAATATGAAAATACAGTTTTACTAAAATTTTTTTTATTATTGTAAATCTATAATAATTAACGATGCAAATAATAAAGTATTTCAAAGTATAAATGGAAGTTGTGAAACTGAGTTTATTTTTGTTCAAATTTAGTTGCAAAATTTGTGAAAATTCGCAGCTAAAGTTAACAAAGTGTTTCTTCTTCTTCTCTTCTTTTTTAATAAATAAACTTGGTAAAATAGAAAGCTCATTTTGTAACGCGAGAAGTACGCTGACTTACATAAATCAAGCAAGTCGACGTGAGAGGTAAAGGGACTTACGTTAATGAAGTACCCCAATACGTGAGAGGCAAGATGACTTTCATTAATCAGGAATCCTGAAATGTTTATGATTTTGGGAGTCTTTCTGATTTTTAAGTAAATTGTTTTTTAGAGAAAATTATTTTTATTATATTTATTTTATTATTTTTCATAAAAATAAACTTTAAAAACAAAAAAAAATATAAAATAAATACAGATAACAATAGTTTACATATTTTGTTGTGAACAAGGAAATAATTTGTAAAATCCTTATAAATCCGATATAAAATAAAAAAAAACGTAATCCAGGAATATAACAGGACTATTGCAGTAGTAAAAACAATATGACAATGTAAACTTGAAACGCAGACTTTTGCATAAATATCGATCAATTTTAGATTTACATGATCCAATGCTAAACTTGCATTTTCAGTATTTGATACATATTCAACAGTGGTTCTACACGAAGCATCTGAGCATTGGATTTCATGAAACGCTAAGATAAATATGTTTTTCCCCGTATGATCTGTACATTGTGTATGAGTATGATGTGCGATCAATGTACATTTCAGAATTAATATTAGCACCACATACAACACACAATTACACAAAACAATCTTATTCCAAAAACCCGTTTATTACATCAAAGCTAATTAAAATTATTTCACGAAAGATTTAAATATCAACTGATAATGAAAACTGAATAAAACTACCTAAACTTGACTAAAAGTTGAAAAAACGTCGAATAAAATAGAGATAAAAATGGCCAAAAGTAGCAGCGCGGATGAAAAATGTGAATTACAGCTTCGCATTACTCGGCAACATGCACTCTCGTCAAAACTGACACTAATCGGCTCAATTCAGCGAGAGTTCATGTCAAGAGGTCAAGCCGTATGAATAGACTTGGGTGGACGAGTTTCGTTGAAAGCTTGAAAAAAAATCTGTCAAAGAAAAATAGCGACGTTGCGAGATCAACTTTACATACTTGCACATTTGCGAGTGTTGCACATTTCAAGGTTCGAAACACTTTGGCATGGCAGAAGGTGCATTTTTGAAAAGCCACACACACACACATAAGGCGTGTTCGCACTAGTTTGCTTGCTCATTTCAAAGCAACAGCGAAGATGGCGTGAGAGCCGAAATACTAGAAGGGGCATATGCAAGTGGTGTGAGTGGGGTTGCAAAACTGGAAAGCCGATACGTGCGTTGGGTACTTGTGAGCCCAACGTCCTCTGGAGATTCGCTCGACTGGGTCCGTCTTCGTCGACTACACGTACGTGCATCTTTTTTTATCGCTCGCCAAAAGACTTTGCCTCTTTCTTTCTTTTGCGCATCCTTTATCTCTCCGGCTTCTAACGTCGGACTAACCACCCTCGGGGCTAACACTCTTAAAATATCACCCTGTGGGTATCGTGGCATGAGTTATCGTGGTATTTAATCATCTCCAATAAGCTCCGAACGCACACCCTTGGACGTCGTTTTCTTTCCTACACTCCTATCAGTTTTAATTTTTTACCTCCAAAACGGCCTTATATTCCCTCCGACCCCTTTTTCATTTCTTTTCTCGCGACACAGTCTTTCTTCATTATTTATATATGTTTGATTTGCCACGCACACACGAGAAACAAAATAGCCATTGTTATAGAAAATTAAAGTCTTAGTTTATTCAATACAAAAAATGTAATCTTAAAGAAATTTTCTAACTTAAACGAAATTCATTTTTTTATTCATTTGCAGTTGTACTTTAATTCAAAAAGTAGAACTGATTAATTTTACAACATTTTTTTTTAGAGAAAATATTTAGTAAAAAGGAAAACACAACAGATGTAATATATAAGCAGAGTTCATTGACATGGAATATAACTGTTAAATCAGAAAGATATATAGTAAATCTTGATATCGATATCATTTGGTTAAGTTAATAAATATGATTTATCGCAGTGAGTTGATATTTGAAACCGACGGAATTTGTAGCACAAATTGGACATTGGTAATATTACGAATTTTGTCGTAAAAATTGAGATATTGTGCATACGTTAAATGACAAATGAAACGTACAATTGCGGCCTTTAAGATGTATTTCGTTTCACACGAATGGCAAAATGTATTGCCAAAAATATACAGAGAAGGGTGATAAAAATACTTTTGTCGGGCGAAGTAATAACACACTTGAGAGCTCGACTCCTAAATGCTGTAGCAGCACGAAAATGACGGTACACATATTTGCATATCCCGTATCATATTTCGCATTGGCATTTACATATTCCGTGCCTTTTACAACATTCGCGACCAATTTTGAGGCATTTACATGCTTAGGTATGCTAAATGTTAAGGTTTGCAAATTTTTCCTACGTTCCGTAAAATCGAGTTCTCGTAAAGATCCTTTACGGTTGTCAGAATATATATCGAAGTATAAATCACTTCACGAAAATTTAACTTCTCGAGTAGTTTTCTGTGTAAATATGAGGATACTTGTTCGAGTTTCTTTTTCTTTTTTTTTCTATACTCTCGTCCTTTTTTTTCGCTTCGCTGAAGTGGTCGTTGGGTAAGACGAGAACTATGTTTATTCAAAATGCATTAAATGAACAAAATAAAATAGATTTACACTTTAGAATTTGATGTGATACGATTGAACGCATTTCGCAAATACTTCACAGAGGTATCAAGTTAACTTCGTATCGATATATTTGATAGACGCGACACGTTATCCTATCAGAAGATCATAAACATGTTATAAAGTGTGTTTACGGAGCAAGTTTACTTTTAAATTTCGTTAACCGGAAATATTGATTTATAATTCAATTTGACAAATCAATTTCAATGTTATTTACGCATTTAAAGTGTCCTTAGTGTTGCCTTATTTGCACTCATAAGTTATTTCGTTCGACATTGATAATACATTAATGATAATAGATTTTCAAAAATCAAATTAAAAAAAATTTATCTTTGTATTTGTAATTTTATCATCGTAAAAAGTATCTCAAAAGTGTCTTACATACAATTGTAGATATGTTTCTAAAAGTCGATAAGAGAAAAGTTACAAGTAAAATGACTTTAACTTTTAACACAATAATAAATAATGAATAAACTGTATTTTGGGATTTTTCTTTCAGTGCTTGGATTTAAAAAGGGGTCAGCATGATTCAATCTATAAATGAGCTATTAATCTGGCATTAAATGACAAGGCTCTGTCTTGTCTTTATAAACTACTTAGAGGAGTAGCATTCACCTGAGAGGACAAATGAATTGCTTGTCTGGATGAGTAAATTTGCATCTTGATAGTGAATTAAAAAGTTCTACCAAGTCCGCCTATTAATGATGGCTCGAGAAAATGAAGAAGGAAGTTCACCCCGTTACGTGCCGTATCACATTCATCAAAGCGGTTACGTTTCGAACTTATAATATCTTTTCTTCGGGAATTTCATATTTATTACAAACTTATACTTATATTATCAGCGTTTATAGACAAAATATAACTCAAGCAATATTTATATCAAATATAAATTCTCACAAATATGCTGAAATCACATTTTTCAAGCATTTTCTACTTTTACAGCTTTATTTAACGTTTAACTATTACATCCAGGATTTTTTATGTAAAGTGTGAAACATAAATAAATAATTACGAATTTATCAAAATATGTTTTGAATTTTACTATTAACTGATTAAAAATTATGTTTAATGTTGTATCGATGAACAAAATTTGATTAAATTTAAATCGAATTTTAGCTTCAGCATATTGGATGTGATGCTAAAAATTGAATGATATTAAAAATACTTAGTCAAAGTAAACGAACAAATATCCGAGACTGTTTCATGTTACGAGAGTTACAAGTACATAATGTTATCTCTTTACGTATTCTATCACATTTCTGTCTACAGTTTAGGCTCAGTGCCAAATGTACTTTTAAATAAATACCTCACAGCCATTCAATTACCTCAAAAACATGATTTATTCCAACTTCAATCTAACCGAATCAAAACCGAGTTAAAGTTGCAAAATTTCGTCGAACTGCAACAAATCTTTTTTTTTTCACTTTCTTAACTTCCTTCAAAGCATTTGTTATACATATTTATTTGATTTCAATTGTAAATATTCAAAATATCCCAAAATTTTGTTTTTCAACATTAAATTAATCAATAATGGTTTTTTTGAACTGAATATAAATGAGTCATTGACATTGTTAATGATATTTGTTAAATTAAGCTCTCAGCAAGAGCAGCACTAGAACACATGTTTTTATTCGCGTTACACACGAGAATAGAATAAAGTAACGCACAGCTTAATCAGCACACCTCGTTGAAATTTGAGTTGTACATAGTTGCATGACATTCAGCGTAGTGTTGTACGCATTTACATGGCTCAACTCGGGTTTGTGTGCAAAATATGCAAAACAGATTATTTAGGTGACTCCGTCACAGCAGCAGAAATGGACAGGCTTTTTGGGAGTCCTACTCTCTGGGAGGAGTTGTTAGATTATTCATTAAAGTTCCCTTCATGTGAACTTCGTAGAGGATGACGAAATTTAATAGGCATCCGCTACACGATACTGCTTTAAATCAAAATGTCAGGTCATATATGAGGCTAATGTGATAGCTAGCTTCACGCAGATTATACAAAAGTCACGAACTGCCAGCACGAACTACCTTTTACACTGCGTGATTATCAAATACAACGCTTGTTATGCATTAGAAATTGAACTTCACTTTGTTTTCCTTATGCGAGTGTATGATATTGCATATCTCGGATGACGCATTTATTTATAACGATTCATTTTGATTTTAGTGAACGCTGATTGCGATTGAGTAGAAATTTATTACGGCGTGCCATAATTAAGAATGGATTTCCCTATTAGTGCCTTATTCGAACCCGATAACCAAATATCGAAACATTTTATCTTGTTTGGGACCTGATGAGGTTCGCATCATAGGTTATCGAATCGAATTTAACAATTGACTTTGATATGGCCCTGATTAGTAATTCCATTTTATGTTACGAATATGGCGTGCCATATAAGGGCCTAATATGGGCCTGATATGACTACCATGATTTTGGTACCTTTTTTATGAGTAATTACTTTTTTTTATTCGTAAAAAAATTAATTGCGCCCTGATTGGGATGTGATATGGATAAAGTAATTTACAATAATTTCTTTAGATTTCCACATCAGATCCATATTAAATACCTGAGTCAAATTGAAATTGTAAATTCTTACTGCAAATTTATTTATAAATAACTTCATCAAACGTTGCACATAAATAAAATATGTAATTTGGGTTTTTTTGCAGTCTGTCGAAAATTAATTTAACGTAATATATATTTTATTTTCGTAAAGCTGTCTTTTATCTTTGACTTGTGAAAATTTCAGATATGCAACAACAGCTTCCGTCGATAAAGTGATTTATCTGAAAAGCTACTTTTAGTTTTACTGCAGAAAGTCAAACGAAAGAGCATTAAATTTACCTATAAATATAATTATCGTTGATTTTTTATGATTTTAATTTGCAATTAAACTGTTTTTTAAAATTATAATTCTTATCAACGAATCTCATAAATGTTTCCATTGATTATTTTAATAACTGTTTTTAAATTCAACACTTATAAAAACCATAAACTTCAATTTGAAATAATAATAATTGTATAACAAAAAGTATATCCTATAAATTTCTATCATCAAAGTATTATGATTACATTAAAGTAATTAAAATCATAATTATTTACACGAAGTAATTCTGCATAAATGTTGATTTATCAGAAAATTTGTCAATAACATAACTTGAGCACGATGTTTCGGTGCGCATACGTTATTGCAAGTTTACTATATATCTCATCAAATATCCTGATAGTAATTACGTGAGAAACAGAGAGGCTTGACCACAGTTTCTACAGTCGCACGAAGTAAACGCGCTTAACACTATGAAACTCAGTACAACAATTTGCATAACCACTTCAGAAATTACAGGCGTATATGTTAAATATGCGATAGTCCTTTGCCAAGGGACACGTTCAATGCCATTTCACAGAGACTCCATTAATTCCCTAAACGCGATCGTGTTTATTACATTAACATTTTTAACGCCTTTCCTCATTTTTATTTTTCTCTCATATTTTGGATGAATTATAAAATTCGATTACTTTAATATAACATATATTAATTATTATGTCAGCAATAAGAACACCCATTAATTAATTACATTTATAACTGTAACTCGTTTCTTTTGCTTCTTCTTGTACTTTCAACCAATCAAAAGCGCTACTGCGTGGATCATTAAAGTCTGACGGAATGTTGGCATTATCAAGCAATAAATTCTATGAGCAAAAAAAGCGATCATATCAAAGACGAGGCTTCACCGAAGATGATGCGAGCGGACGGGAGATGACTAACTTACCCTCGCATGAAGCACATACACGATACTCGTTTGGATGCAAATTGCTTCGTTGTGACCGACGTCATGCTAATAATTCAAATGTTAGTCGAATTCCAGACTGAATTTTAAAAGCGGTTTCTGCGCATATTAAACACTTATCATATATCAAATCCTTTCTCCCTCAGAGTTGTCTTGTCACAATGTATAAATATATGTCTCACCTAATTCCAAAAATACATAAGATTATGAACAATCAATGTTTTTTAATAAATAATGAAATGTATATTTCAAGACGAAGATTATTCTTTTTCGAACACTTTTATCTGATTAAAAAATGAATTACATTTGAAAAGTAACTGAATATAAAACAAATGAATTTAATTTTAAGTTGCAAAAATTGACTGTTTATTTAAGCTGTTTGACATGATAAAATAGAGGAAAATAAGATGAGCAATTAATCAACTGGAAAGCACTTTCTTATAAGGTAAGAATGATATTTGAAGAACGGATTTTTAAACAGAGTTTACAATTGGTCGGTCAGGAGAAAAGTACCTATTGATTCTTTGATACAAACTTTCTTCTTCATAAAACTACTTCAGAGTTCTAGGGTCAAGTGAAAATTGTCGATTTAAGCAGAAAACGATTCAACGATTGCTAATAAATGTAACAAATTCTTTACGTGCAAAAAAATTTGCTCAAACTCTAATCTACGAATGATGTCTTATATTTTGATCAATTCACAAGATAATTGATTCATTGGCAAATCTCAAATTAAAAAAAAATAAGAAGAAAGCAAACGCAAAGTTGGAATTGAATTTAACGACCAACATAGTATTGTGGCAGACCATTCAATGTAGGGACGTTAATGGCAAAATTCTAATCACATTGAAAGTTCGTATAGTTGCGAATTTGGGTCAGCAGACGCGTTACGCTAATACTAGCATTAAATGTATACATCGCAGTTAATGGTTAAGCTATTTGCGTTTTCTTTAAAGGAAAAGTTGGAAGAGAAAGAAAGTAATATCCACTGCTAGTTTCATTTATCTAAAATGCATGCATTTTCTTGCAATCATAACTTGATGAAACTCAGTCAATTTTAATGTGAAAACACTTTGAATAAATGTATAATGAATATGAACATAATTATGTAAAGTTTTGAGCAATGACATTTCAAGTAAAGAGTTATAATATTAATCAAATATGATTTTATATTTCAATTCAAAGCAACGCTTGCAATATTACAATAGATCTTTTTAATTATTCCCATTTCTTGAAATTATAATGCAAACTGACTCGCGAAGTTTTAGTATAGATTTCGCTGAATATTTCAACGAGCAAACATATATATCATTAATAATATTACTTAAATTTAGTGCGGAATATAGAATTTTATTGTTAGAGCTTGATAGGCAACAACAAAAATGATAGAATGTAACAATAAAAAAAAAAAGAAAAAAAATAAGAAACGAAAGAATCATAAAACCTACGAGAACTTCGATTCCCCTGAGTGTTCACGATTGGTTCCATTCGCAATTACGTTTATTCCCTCGCGATGCTTTGCCATGCTCGACTGAACGGCGAGTAGAACATCAATAAGAGAAACTAATGCCGACAGTATACCAGATTTTATCTTCCAAATCGCAAAAGTATCCTTTTTTCTTCTCAAATGGAAATTGTCGAATAGTTGATGTATTAACTTATAACTCGAAAAAAAAGTATTTAAAAATGAAATTAAATTTTGTACAAAAAAATGCTGTCAGTCGCTTGATTGTAACTTTAACGAGGTTGCATGATTTTGCGAGTATTCATGTATATTGAATGCTGAGGTTATTTAGTGATCCTTTGAAAAGAGACGAAATGCGTTGAATTCGTTGTGTCTTTAGCGATGAAATCGTGTAGGTTCATTCGTGGTACATCGTTGCTCGTTTAATCGTAATGTATGCGTACACGAGCAACGCCGGCACGTACTCTGGCACAGGTATTTCAAGTCACCTTGTAATTCATTTAATTATCTTAATGTAAAATTATGAACCATTGCAGCAACGCCAGAGACTTAGTTTGCGATCTTCATTTATATAAGATAACGAATCCACTTCGCCAATCCACTTAAACTTGTTTTCATTTTTATTTATTAAGTCTTTCGATTTTGTAATAACATACAACTTGAACAATTCTCATAGTAAAAACGATTATATATTGCCTATACATAAAACATATATTAACAATATATTATTCCAAAAATCATATATTCATCATATATTGACCATATATGGACCACATGTTGACTATGTATGGATTACTTTGATAAAGTGCTATTATATGAACAATATATAAATTGCTAGAAATAATATATTGTTAATACATTAACATATATGTGGACATAACATATATGGACAATATATGATTCTTTTTAATATGGTTTGCTATTTCGAACCAAAAGAAAAATAGCAAGAACAAACTTGAAAAGCCAGAAAAAAATTGAAAAAGTATCCCTTTGTCTTAAATAAGGGGAAAATACTTGACAGCAAAGATTTGTATTTCATATAAAATGCACATCTTCTTAATCATGTCACGCTCACTACGAGTGATCAGCTTGTTGACTAACAGAACTAGGCCAACTAATATGTGATGTGCATCGTGAAAAATGTCAAGCCTTTTTGAAAATCTCGAGTGTTTGACTTGTTGAGTGACTTGCAACTCAATTTTATATTCAACGGCGTTGAATTCTTGAGTGCCGCCACTGAACAGTCAAAACCGCTATTGATCAAATTCTGCAAAATTTTGCAATGTTGACCGATGCAACTAACCGGACACTTCAGTTCAAATAGAATCATGCGATTATTTGCACATACATTTTTCGTCATCTTTTCTGCATGGGGGGAAAAAGTTGAAGTGTTTTATCTTTTGTTACATCTTGTTAGATCTTCTTTTGTTTGCACAACAAAAATATTCACATTACAATATGTTCATCATTAAGTTCAATTCAGCAAAAAAAAAAAAAAAAAAAATGATATCTAAGAAGACTTACATGAAACAAAAAATTGTTCAAGTTTTAACGACTTTGTGGAATAGAAAAAAAGTGTGATGCAATAAGGGGAAAAGAATAACGACGAATTTTATGTAGGTTCCGAAAGAAATATAATAAAATCATCATCGGAGAATATACTCATGGTGATGTGCGAAATCTTATCAGTACATAGAGTAATCGAAAGAAGAAATTCAATCGAAGTAAAAGTGTATACGTGATAAAATTCAAGTATGATAGAGTCCAGGAGTTGTCTTGAACAAGTAAAGCGCGACCAAGTTGCTCGGCTTGTGTTAAATGTTTGCACATAGAACGTCAAATTTAATGTTCTTCTCACAAGGAGCAAACTTTTCAAATACGGGAATAACAGTATCATATAACCATCGGAAGAAAAATTTTTTAAAAAATAACTTAGTAAATTCGATCTTTTTGTCTGTAAACGAATTCACGCGAACTTTTCGCTCAACTTTTGATTGCAGTTTTTATTCTGCAGTCCTTGAAAAACAAATATTACTTCTCTTTTTTTTTGTTTCGCTGCATGAAACTCAAACGAATTTAATTGAAGCGATAATTTACGATAAGAAATCATTACCGCGAAAAGTTCTTGTTCCATTACTTTTCAAAAATCCGACTAATCACTTCAAATAATACCCAAGAAAATTGTTCGTGATGTTGGGCAAAGGGCTTTATAAAAAGAAAAACGATAATTATATCAAGTTGGAAAGTAGAATAGTACAAATGGTGTAACCACTATTACCGTTCATTTGTTATAACAAGTTTCGCTCACAAGGTGGGATTACGTCTTACGGAATAATAATGATCTACAGTGCAAAATGAGCGCCATCTATAATGAAAACTGGAGGAGGAAGAAAAAGGCAAAAAAGGAGCCAAAGTCTCGGGGACAAGTTTATGTGTTAACGTGTTCGTTAAAACAGCATTCTTGGACCAAATTTATTTGCAAATTCTTTTTTTCTTCGTCAAGTTGATCATTAAAGTTTGACAAAAAGCACAGCTTAAACGTTGAATTTTGGGAAATCCCCAGATTTTTTTGGGCTGTCTTTTTTTTAACGAAAGAACTCTCTTGTGGTGTGAATAGTTCGCTTAAGGAAAAAGAAAAGACACGAAAACGAAAATCGTTGTGATTTGTCGAGACGAGACTCTGGAGAGCGGAATGCCAAATTTTCGGGCAAATTTCATGCCCCAGACTTCACCGCACAATTAATACTCAATGAGCCACGAATTAAACGCACAATTTCTCGATGTTTCTTAGGATTAAAGTTTTATAAGATTTTCGTTGAAAATAATGTTTTTATCAAGATTCATGAATGCACATTAAACAATAAAAAGCATCATTTATTTACATTCGTGCTTCAATTATTCTTTTATTCTTTGATTTCATCAATAATTTGCAATTTATTTTTTGTATTCCTTTTAATAAATTTGAAATAAAGTTATAAAGTTTAATAATATAAAAGTATAATCCACAAGATTTCCAAACAGCATTTTTACTTATCATTTTTTTGCGACAAAGTTCTTTAAATTTTTGTCAAATCTCTGGCAATATCGAAGTAGAAGAGCAATGTAAGAAGCTTACCTATGTCATAAATTTGGCCTTTTATCTTAAGGGTGTATTTTTCTGTATTTGTTCACCATTTTGTCATTCTACATTTTTAATTTCGTTTATATTTTTCCGTTACTCGAAATTTTATGTTATTTGTTCTCAAAGTTATTCGAGTGCTTTTTGTAGTTTTACTTTTTTTAAGTACAAAATCTATCTGTTGTTCAAGAAGTTTAAAATAAAGATATATATTACTTTTAGATAATCTATAAACTGTAAAACTTGATGCTTGGCTAATATCGCACTTATGTCAGTTGATAAATTTACAAGCTTACAGTAATGTAATGAAAAAATGATATTATATACATACTTAGTTTTTACAGACAGTGCAAGGGAACCCTGCAAATTCCCTTTCAACAGGAAATACGTAACAAAAGAACAAGGGAAGGCTACCCAGTACCCCACAATGAATAATGGATAGCCGAAATATGCTGAATCTCAAGCTATATAGTAGGAACATACCCCTCGTCTGGTTCAAACTACCTTTAAAGAGAAAAGAGAAAAGAAACATGCCGAAAAAAAACAACTCGGTTTGATAGAACTTCAAGAAAAATCTGAGGAGTCATTTTACCAAAAAACTTTTTTATCACTAAAATCTCTTTCATCAAATTTATTTAAAATGGATTTTTTAAGGGATATTATTTCTTATTAAAGTACTATTTTTCTTATAATTACAATTATTCTGTAAAATGTTAAACATAAACATAATTTGGATTATTTAAATACATTAAATAAATTGCAGCTAATCAACATCGCGGCCTTATAAACCAATGTCGAAAAAAAGTCGTAAAATAACGCTTTAATCATATGTTTTCCATCCTTGTATATCTAACCAGAATTAAGCTCAGTGAAACATTAAATTATTTGATTGTGAATTGCTGCTAATGAGGTAGGTTGATTAACTTCGAAATCGTATATACTAATTAACAAGTTTCCAAGTATTGATCCAATTGCCGTTGTTTGATTTCAACAAATCAGCAGTGATAAAAAAATAAAAAAAACTTCATCGATTGCTTATTTCCCTTAAAAATAAACATTTTTCTTGGATAAACATTTTTTGTTTTACAACTGACGCGTTATACAAAAATACCATTGTAAAGAAGAAAACAGATAATGTAAAATTGTCTATTATTCATTTCAATTCAAACTCAAAACTGCTTTCGCCATATCCAGAAAGAATTGCTTTGTGTTGTCTCAGCAGCACTTTTGTAAATTGAAGTTTGATCTGCCTTATGAAAAACTCTGCAAACCCATCGTGTGACGTTTTGCTTCGAATTTTTTTGGCCGACTCTTGTTTTTCCGCTCTCTTATTTTAATATCAACATTATCTCATGTAAATGTGACGTCGTTGACCGACCAATTCAAGTGATAGAATTAAAATTTGTCGAAAATAGAGTTCTTTTATCAATGAATGTTATCTTTGATTTGAAATTACATTTCGAAATTGGATTGTAAAACTAACGAACGGTAATTAAATTAACTAATGAAATAAGTCAATGAAAGAGACATAATGAAATGAAATTAGAAAAATTCGTTTAATTGAAAATCAGTATTAAATATTCAAATGATGAATAAATAATTCGCTATGTCGAGAAAAATGTACAGTCAAAATTTCTTATCCGAACAGTAAACACAACTATCTGTATTTTGTTTATTTTACTTTGTTTACGTACTTTGCTTTGTTTCATTTGCTTTGTTTACTTTGCTATATTTACTATGCTTTATTTACATTTCTGTGTTTACTTTTCTGAGTTTACTTTCCCATGTTTATTATATTCTGTGTAACCTTGTTTTACTTACTTTGTTTTGCTTACTCTGCTTTGTTTACTTTGTTTTGTTTATTTTGCTTTGTTTACATTGTATTGCTTATTTTACTTCTTTTTCTTTACTTTGTTTATTTTGTTTCACTTATTTTGCTTTGTTTATATTAGATTGTTTATTTTGGTTTACTTCGTTAACTTTGCTGTGCAACTACCTAAGATGGTAAAGACAATAATCCAGATATTCAATATGACTATCTATTTTTATAAGGGTGTGTAAAAGGGTTTGCTAATTAAGTAGATATATTTGGATATGACCTTTGCAATCTTTGTGCAATTTTGATTGTGCATGTTTTCCGTTAGAAATCAAGTGTAATTGGATAATAAAATATTTCGTACAGGCAAACAATATCGGCAAAGGGTTAGCGATGAGAGTAACGAAAAAGACAAGAAACGCGGAGATGGCGAAGATTAGGTAAAGGGAGAATAATAAGATTTGCGCTTTATAATCGTGAGACTGTCTGGCCTCGATGAATGAGAGCAGGACGTTTAACAAAGATTGGGTCTACCGCAGAATGGACGGATGGTTGGTGCTTTTCTAGTTGGCTCGGTGCCTGCTCGAGTCTAAACTGTCGACGTTAAACTCATTTGTCTTCGAAGGAATTGCATCGAATTCCTCTAATTTCTTAGCCGACCAAAACGACGACATTTACAAGCAATTGCTTGTGCAAATTCTACGGATCCTTTTTTATTCATCCTTTCGGAAACTCCGCGCCATTGGTATAGATTTTTTTTTTTCGGACTTTCCTTTTTTTCAATTAATTCCACATAAATTACTCACGGCAGAAATATTTCTGGCCGTTATAAATGAAAATAGTTTTGATGCAAAAACGTATTTAATGATATAACATTAATGTTATTCGTATATCAAGAATGTTATGAAATTGAAATTCTTTAATAATGAAGCGTTAAATTTGCAGTTTTATCAATAGAAAATATCAGAGAGAAAATAATAATTTCATTTTAATATTTACATTTAAACAGTGTTCGTTTACCATTTCACTCAGAATTGGTTATTTACTTTTGTTAATTCAAAGTTAAATTATAAATAAACGTAATAAAACGTTCGACTTATAAATTTTTAACATTAATATTTATTGTTATTATATTACAAAGAAACGTAATACCAGTCCATGTTTTATTCCTTTTTATTAAAGGAGTAGGATGGCGTGCGGCTTGCGTGTTGTATACTTATAGATCAACTGCTGAGCACTGAAAATAGAAACAGTGTGCCACGCTGTCTCGCCGATTCAGCTTTGTAAGAACAGTAGCAGTTTAATAAAAAGTCCGCGTGAAAAAGTTTCTATCAAGTTTACGATTTATTGAGTGAATAATTTTTGCGAAATCAAATGCTTCTGTCATTTCTTTCTATTCGGCACTTTTTTTTATAATTAATTTATGACTCAATTATTTGCATATAAAAAAGACAACTAAATGATTATTTAACTATTCAAATCTGAAATTCATTTTATCGTTGAAATATTTAACTTTATCCTTCCCAGTAACATAGCTTATATTTAACAATTTGAGTGATATCTTTGTATTTAGTTTGTTCATCGTAACTTCAGCCCGTAAATTAATTTATTTTGGTTTATTTGCCGTGGTTTATATCATTTTTCAGGTTTCCCTTAAAGCTCAACAGTTTACAAAGCATGTTTCCGCGGATAGAGTAAACTAACCAGCAACGACATTGACGATCATGGTGACGCTGACCATATCTTTCTTGTACGTAAAGTACACTGTTTGCCAACACGGCGGTAATTACCGATACCACTTTAACGCCCATGTCGCTCTCGTGTTTCAGTGCACCTTATTCCACAAAGTAACCTATGTTGGAGTATGCTCTAGTTGTTTGTTTAGCTGCAAACTTCTTAGTCCATTTCATAAACCATCAAAGTATAATATTTTTGCGTAATAAAACATTCATAAGAACTTATTCAACTCAATTTGAATTAATATTAATCAAAAATATATATAACCTTTTTTGATTGCATCTTTAAAACTTTATCATAAAAGTAAATTAATAAAAGCTTTATTCAGTGCTTTTAATTAAAATGTTATTATATTGAGGTTACAGGAGGAAGCTCTAACAAAATATTTTTTATTTTAAAAACCAAAATCAAAACTCAAAATTGTTTTTCTAAATGTCAAACAAAAAATAAACATATTTTCAGTTTTATAGTAAAGATTTTAAGAATTTGTAATTTATTTTTAGTATTAATATTTATTAATTCTAAAATAAAAATGAATAATGTTATTCATTGCAGTAAGGTTATTATTAAAATAATGTTATTTCAATGATAGTATAATTACAGTTATAGAAAGCAGATATGTTTTGTGGCGTAGAATTTGTAGGAAGAAGCTTTGTAATATTACTTTGAGGTTAAACTTGCACAGTTAAGTATCAAGAGTGAAAGCACATTCGAAGTAAGCTGCGGTCAAGACTAGTCAAAGAAACTTTCCCACCATGTACCATCAAGTGGGATTAGTTTTTGCGAATCTCTTCTTATCGTTTTTATTATCCTCTTTGAAATTTTCAGCTTCAAGGAAATTTAAAAGGAAATACAAAGTAAGACATGAAGTTTTATGAAGAAAATATACTCAACAACAGAATCCTTGCTTCCTTTTAAAGCTTTTGCGAAAAAGGGATCTCTTACTTTCTACATACACATCTCATGTCAATATGTAAATTCCAAAATCATTCATCAAAAATGGATATAAATGAATTACCCAAAACTCAACTAAATTCACCCAAACTCACTAATTTAATTGAATGATCTCACTAAATTGTCAAAGTTATGATAATGAAATAAATAAACTTTATCGAAAATATGCGTTTTCAATTATCTTAAGATGCTGAAATAATGAAAATTCATATGCACTTAATGTCTATTCATAAATGCAAAGTATGAATTATTCAATCAACAGAAGATTCTGTCCTTATTAAGATTGTGTTAAGAGGATTTGATGAAACAGTTAGCTTTATGTGTGTAACAGACCGTAGTTTAGGTTATTGCGAATAATGCTGCAGTCTGTAGTTCAAGTTCGACAAAACATGAAATCCAGGGACGACTTAGTTATCGTTACCTTTAAGAAGGAAGCCTTTCGTGAGGCATGTGACATTATTACGTATTCTACCATCGTACGTAATCTACCAATAGAGTAAATGTTGGTCACAGTTACAGTATCCCTTATGTAAATGGATATCACTGTAGTTGCAATACTCAAGACGAGTGTTATGCCATAGTAGTGGTAACGACAGAGATAAGAACAAGGGGTGGCTTTTTCAAATCTCAGTTATAACTATTCTGGGAATGTTTTGTATCGAGTCTTTATTGTAATGATGAATCATAAAATTTTATGAAGTATAATCATTTAATGACAATAGATAAATGTTATTATTAAATTTTGCTATGGAAAGTTGCAAATTGTTCGTTATAAAAATGATGTTTGACAAATGTAAAGATGATTTAGTTCGGCGTAAGGCAAAAATCGTTGTGTTATCGGTCGGTGGTGATAACGATTTTGGTGTTCGATATTTATACAATAGCGGTTTTATTTGAACAGTATTCTCTTGAGTTCATCTTTGCAAGAGGAATCTCTTTATAAGATCGGAAGTCAGGTTTACTTCTGCGAATTTCTTTGTGATAAAAGCTGGCAAAGCTCAATATAGATCTTCGGAAATGCATTGAAT
This sequence comes from Gryon sp. ZL-2020, assembly GCA_022817425.1. Lineage (NCBI taxonomy): Eukaryota > Metazoa > Arthropoda > Insecta > Hymenoptera > Scelionidae > Gryon > Gryon sp. ZL-2020. The sequence goes on along the minus strand of JABFPJ010000101.1, from coordinate 41,359 downwards.
AACCACAATTCGTAAGTCACCGGCACATTTGAATAAAAGATATGTCAAAGGAATTGTACGAATAATGATATTCCAATGAAGTTCAAATTTTTATAATTTATTCTGTCAACCGTGAATTTGCAATTGAGTTGCAATTTTTTCCACATCAAAATGTTAACATATAAAACAAAACTGTATTACAAATTCTGTAAAAGTAGTTTTCAAATACATTTAAATTAATACAATTAACAGTAATTTTGTTCAATTGTTTTTTTTTTGTTTATTATACAAATGTTAAGTAGTAAAATGAAGACATTACCCAGCCTGGAAATAACTCAATTTTTCATTTTCTTTGAAAACGAAAGGTTCGATGAACACGCGATTGTAATCGTAATTACTGTCGGCAATAAATTTGTCGCTGCAAAGTCACCGCTGTAACAATCATGCGACCGTGGCATAGAAGGGAACTTAAACTCTTCGAATGTATTCCATTCCGCAGGATGCATAAAAATTCATAAAGAGCTTGGGTGCTGCATTATTCAGGGCAAACTCAAATATCTAACGACGGTCCCGGGATAGAGAAAAGCAAGGAATCATTATAATTTTGGTGGTTGGCATTCCTTTCACTAACACTATGTTGCATGCTTCACCCCACTTTCATTGCCGTAACATCCTACGTGACTACACTCAATGTACCCTCGACTGTAATTTTCATTGCGCACGAAAATGTATCCTTCGCACCTTTATTGAAACCAAAAACATATTTTTTATCCACTTTTTATTCCACTTCTAAATAGACCCCATTTTCCGCTATAATATTGCGCCATATTAACTCACGCTAATTTATTAAATAACCCCTTTTTTTTGGTTACAATTATATTACACTCTGGAAAGTACGAAAAAAAAGTAGACTATTAAATTTTCATTTTCGTAAATTTGAGAACAATGGTATGCATATTAACCACGTATAATGTGTAAATAAACGGCTGCATTAAAGGCAATTTCATTAGAGTAATTCTTTCTTTTTTTTTTTTTTTGCTCTGAAATATTAAGAAAGCCTTGAAGAATACAAAAATATTTGTACGCCGTTGGTTGATTGTGCTCTCATTTTTGCCGTGTATTTTGTTGAAGTCTTAAAAAACTGGCGGCATTGTTCAATGTGTTATTAAAGTATGACCAATATCTCATAACATTTAATCTTTCAGTTTTCACATCATGCGTATAATGACATAATAACAGTGAGCGTCGTTATCTGGTCTTGTGTTGCAGCTCAGCGGTAAATTGGCTCGACAATTTTTTCAACATTTCGATAGATCACTAGATGGACAATCGTAAAAGGAAGAATGTCGGAAAAATGTATTTTTGCGGAGATAAGAAGAATGAGAAAAAGAAAGAAAAAAAAGCAAAAAGCAAGAGCTTATTCTTTGTCGTTGCAGGTCATTCGGAACATACGATATTTTGTTCCAAGAATAAAGCAGCAACATTGGACGCTCTATGAAGAATGAACGTCAGATTGGTATTGATTTTTAGTAGCATCGAAAAGGAGTCACGTTCAAACTGTCAAATCTCACTTGTACATCACTGCCACGAAGCCGGGGCCTTCGAGTAAGTCCAAGAGGAAGAAGGCATAGACTGAAGTGAAGATCCACTTGGAATTCAAGACGAAAGAGCGAGGAACGCGTCGGAATTACATTTTGACGGCACCGTTTGTTAGAAGTGGCCAAGATTATTAGGTTTACGAGTGGTCTCCGAATCGGTCTGGACCAGCAATCATTCGACCAGATCAGCCATTCAAGAGGATCCTTTGCGTTCTATTGCAACTTGGTCTTCTTTCTTTCTTTCTTTTTTTCGCCTCATCCCGCTCGTGTCCTTCCTTCATCTTGTATTTACTCGCACTTTTGTTCCTTATCCGACCCTTTTCGTCGCTACTCGAATCCATTTCTCTTATCTTCATCAGCAGGTTTATTTTTATATCAATGTTTAAGCTCAAACTAAGAGATACGATGATCTTTATAATCTGTTAGTCGACAGATATAAAAGTGTTAAGTTTTGTGACAAGTGCACTCAAAGTTTAGTTGAAATAACTGAAAAGTTGTTGAAATTAATCAAACGTTAGATTGGAATAATACAAATTTAGTTATAACAATTTGAATTTCTTATTTGTTTAAACTTTATTTATTTATTCTAAACCTTTCTGTTAATGTCGAAGCATTAAATATTCCTTTCATAAAAATAAATGAACTAAAGTAAAATCATTTTTCTTCACATTTTGAGTGTAAAGAAAATAACTTTGTACATAAACAAAAGCTAATTTTTATTATCTTTTGAGAAGTCACTACATTGTTCTTGGGTATTATTTCAATCTGATGAAGGTTACCAGATCAAATCTCTTTGACATTAATGGTTTGTTAGATTCTGATACACTGAACTGTTGAAAGATCTCATTTCAAGTATATCTGTTACTAATGATTCTGTTGTTTGATCCACAATCATAAGATTATATTACATGTTGACTATAATTCGAATACTTGTTCAATTAAAAATCCTTATTATTCATTTAAACCTTATTTCTAACGCCGAACTTTCACATATCCTACACGTGAAAAATTACATTTAATTTGAATGCCCAATCAGAACTTGAGTTCTCGAGTTAGAAAATTAGCAAGCGTTATTCACGCGCTTTCCTTGCATTTGTTTATCAGCAATGAAAATAAATCTTGCAATTCTACGACTAACTTCATTAACCATAAAATGTGAACCAAAAAGAAAAAAAATAATCAACTGCTACCAGAAGTAACTCCCGTTACTCTTTTGCAAATAAAATAAACACGTTATTGCGTCCTACAATGCCACTAATTACGAATGCACCTACGAATTGCATGCTCCAGCGATGTATCTCAATTGTAACGGTTTCAAATTCGAGTCATTAAACACAGCTGTCTAATTTCAAAGTGGTCAAATTCTCGTATTTCGTCAGAGATAACGTAACTAGATAAATGTGCCACACAGAGGATAGTGGCCCCGGTAAGAAAAGTGCTGCTGCAGATTATAGAACAAAAAAAAATTAAAAAAGATAAAAAAAAGAGAAAAGAGAAACGAAACGAAAAAGAAAGCGTAGTTGCAGTATGGGAGGATTGCGAGGAGAATTCTCGCGCCTCACGCCCTTATTTCCTCCTTTACGACGATAAGCCGTAGGCAATAAATATCTTTCCAGGCATGCCAACTCGACTGATCTTGTGCTCGCAGTCTTGCTTGAATTCGAGCAGAGAAAAACTGGCGCATGGATAAATGCCGTATATTTTATCCCGTCGCGTCACCAGCCGCCAGATAAGATCCGAACAAGGAGCACTTTTTACTTTGCTTGTTGTTTTTTTTGCACCTGCTGTTTTTCTTTTTCTCGCATGTACCATTTTCGGAGTTAAACGGTTTTGTTAATTCCAAATGCGCGACACATTTTGGCCGCTGATAATGTTTCGTAGTAGAATTTAAAACCTAGGTATGTCCTGTTCCAAAATTGAACCAATATTGGTGCTATACGGGATTTTTGAGGGACCCATATTGATTTGAAATGTTAACCTACAAATTACCTAATTATGTGTTCCTAATATGGGCCTAACGAGGCCATCTTAGTATTGTTTATTTGAGGAAATGTAATATTGGCCTAACAAAGTTTCAATTGGAAAACCTTGAAAGCGAATAGTTTGCCCATAGAATCTTATACATGCCATGTTATGCCCCGTCCAGGCTTCCCCATAATTACTTTCACCTGGATTTTACCTGCGTTTTAACTGGACAAGTCTTATTCAATTTCTACTAGGGATTATCATAAATGTTTATTAACACGAAGCTAAAGCAATGCCACGCATAATTGCGATAATCGGAAATGGCAAATGAATCACTCGTCGTCGCACACGCACGCAGAGCGCCGCGCGACTGCGTTTGTTATGGATGAATATTTCGGAGTTTCCTGCTGTTTGCGACATTTTATTTTGTTAGCCGTGAGATCGCAATGATGCAACGTGATCGAATTCACGCACGAGAAATTACATAGAAGCGAAAGGACATATCCGCCGTATAATGACACAATTAAACAAGTAATGCGGCACGTATGCTATTACGTTGGGTGGTCACGCTAACATTATTCTCTATTTGCTGTAGAATAGGGTGTGCGCGAGCTTGTGCAAATCCAGCTATAATTGAGACGCTGCTTTGAATTCTTTGTCGCAACACACACAGTCGATTCTGATTAGATAGCAAAATATATCGCTTTCTCACGGACAATAAATACTTAATGCATTCCAAAATTAGTTCTTTTCCTAATTACACAATTTGCCAAAACAAGTTAAAACCATTTTTTGGACTAAAATAGTTACCAATTAGTTGTCCAATTAAAGTCTTACATGACTTTTTTTCTTCATGGAATTACATTTCTTAATAGAATTAATTATATTTGCATAACGAAAATCGGTAAAAAAAATCGGCATTGATATAGAAAATGTTGAAACTGTTTCTTGTTTGATTTTTCTTCGCTAATTAGTTTTTGGTGTGATTTGCGTGTGCCGAGTGTTAGGTTATAAGTTGATACCTGTGGAGATACACAAAAACACTTGGTACCTTTTCATGTTGACCGAAATAATAGATTTTTAATTGAAAGTGCGATTATTCATGCGAAAAATGTTACGATCTCGCGCATGTTTGAACCCGACGAAATAATTAAAACTGCATTAGCGTTGGCAACTAATTATTCGTGTACATACGACACGAAATTTCCTGACGACTCTTTTGGACGTGACGTTTATTGCCATCGATTTTCTGTACTGCGGCCGCCGTTTCATGCGCGCAATTAGCAATAACCAATGATCACGTCATGTACATGAATTTCATATTACAGAGTGAAATAATGGTTTTGGTATCAAAAAGCCATCGACGTTACTCTCAGATCACAAAATATATCGTACTATTGCTAATTACAATTGCGACAATTATTAATATTTACATTTGCCGTTGAATAAAATATTCATTATCAACTTTATAATCGGTAATTTTAAATAGCTTTACATGTTACAGATATAAAGGACATTAATATAATCAAACTATCGATGCTTGTTACTCATTCTTTTTTTCTGGTTACAGTTAATTTGATTTCTATTAATTAATTACCAAACTTTTAATAGAGATAACGATTATTTGTGGTTTTATAAAATAATTGATGTCAATTATTTTACTTCAATTATGATATTGATTTTGCGCGAACAGAAAAAAAAGCATGCAAATCGGATGATCACAAGAGTGACGTTCAAAGTAATTACACAACAATTTCAATTTGCAATAGCAAGAAATGCAATTAAAGATTTTGCGTGGAAAAAGAAAGAAAACGAAATATTTGCGATATTTTGTAAAAACCATTTTTTACTTTTCAAAACAGGATGGATGCCTTTGTTTGATTTGCCTGCAGTGCCATTGAAAAAACATTGTTCCGATGAAAACGTGTGTAATATTAATCGTCATCTATTTTCGAGCTTTCGGTTGTATTCGATGGAAAAAAAAACTTGTGTCTCTATAACAATGTTTGCCCATATTTTCAAGTATATCTCCAGATATATGTTTTTTCCCAAATAACCAAACAAACAATTTCCAAACATCTCTTACAACACTTTTCAGACTTTTCGTTTTTGTCGAATTGTATATTTTAAAAAATAAAAGACACCGTTAAAGTATTCTTTTTCTTTGTAGAAAATAGTAAGAAGTTGCAAAAGATAAAAGAGAAATACTCGCTCGCTAAATCACTAATTTAAATTTTCTGAGCCGCTGGCAAAATAGCAGACGAGAGAAATTCAAGACGAGGCAACTGCGTAAGTCCAGCATGCATATGCGACACTTCATTACAGTCATGAAATGCAAAGGCACTGCGCAGTAGGCCTGCGTCGCGTATCTTTATGACGCTTCATAAAACCAGCGTAATTGAAAATTATTACCACGTTGGAATGGCCAACGTGGAGGTTGAAGAAAACACGAAAAAAAAGAAGATATGAAAAAATAAGGAGAACTGTGCAAATTCACTATCAAGAAGACACAAAACAAGGGACTCTAATAAATCAGACTGATTTATCTTACTGGTAATATGCAAGAGATTTGCAGGGTAAAAACAAATCGCGTCAGAAAATGCCGTGGAGGTGTGTCCTTTTTTTGATTTTTTTTGCTGTCTTTCCTTTTCGTATTATCAAGCACGAGTGACGTCATGTGGAAATAACGATTTTTCATGGGTATAATCTGAAAAAGGCTGCAAATAATAGTAATTATTGATATTCGTCTCAAAATTGTTTGACGCGCGAATGATAAACGTTTTTCAAGTAAGTTTGTAATGTTGCTAATCTATATTAATGTCTTGTAAACCGATTAAAGTGATAACGTTACAAATAGCGCATGATTACCGGGTATTAGTGAGTATATGGAAGAATTTGCATAGCCTATATTTGAACGAGTGAATATTAATTTTCAAATTGCTGCGGTAACTTTGGTGGTTTTGCAAATTTTAATTTGTTGTTATTAGCAAAGTTTAACTTTTCATTTGAAATTGAAAATTTTCGATGGAAACATAAAAAATTGAAAACTTTGGCTTACTCGGTTAAATTTTGCTTTTTTTACATTTGAAAACAAATCAGCTTTTTTTTCGAATTATTTTTTCCTTTTTTTTTTTTTTGTTTTCAAAATAATTT
>JABFPJ010000101.1:0-34654 GCA_022817425.1 Gryon sp. ZL-2020 | reverse complement strand
ATAAAAAAAAAAAAAAAAAAAAAAAAAAATAGAAAAAGAGGGGCAATTGTGTAAAACGACATTCGCCGACGTTTGAGATGATTAGGTGAGCGAAATAGAGGAATATCAAAAATGAGGACGATAGCACATGACGGTTGTGCAAAAGCGTAAGAAGAATATGCGATGAAGGTGGATGGAGATTCTCAAGTCTCTTCTGTCTTATTATGCAGTCCTGGTTATGGCTATGACATTAAATTAGAAAATCCGATGTCGCATCGATTACTTTTAGATATCCTTCAATTTAAACGAGATCAATGAATTGTTATCCGGCAAACCGCAGATATTCAAATTACACTTTTTTTCTTCCATTTTTTTTTTTGCATTTCCGCATGAAAGTTCAATTTTCATATTCCAGAATACATAAATAAATTTCACAACTAAAGTAAACAATCCATAAATATCATTTTCATTTACTTTGCATTTAAAAAAATAATCCCTCTTTTCTTGTAAGCTTAAACAAAAAAATGTATAGAAAAATGTAAATGTAAAGTTTATTGTCAAATCAAAACTTTTGAAGTTCATATTAAGATAGCGGGACAAAAATGTAAAAGTACCGTAATGTAGTCACTAAGATGAAAATAAAATGCATTCGTCGTGAAACCATTGATAGAGGTCATTTGAGTTAGTCGTTAATGGTATGGAAAAATAGTGGAGAGCCAGCGAACTTTTCTCAGTGTAAAGTCGTGTGCGGTAGCGTAAGCTGAGCGTTGCTTGGAACACCTGCCAATATAGCGACGTTAGCCGAGATAACGGTCGCGGCGAGAAGAAACATCACACAGAAATAGGTTAGGCCATTTTCCTAAAGCTCTGAATTGCATTCGAAAGTGGTAATGGAAGTTGAATTCTAAAGGAAAAAGACTTACGCGAAAGGACGAGAGACAAAGGATAGCGATAGCGTATAATACCAACTTTGCCAAATATATATCCTCCTCTCAAACGAAAATGCCGAGTGTTTGTCTTAATTTAATAACTTTATTATTCGAAAGCCGAAAGAGATTTTCAGCTGAAAACACAATAAGTCGAAGAAATTCAAATTTTTGCTTAATTTGTAATTACGACAAAATAAGACAAAAGTTGTATTATAATTTCAAATAATAATGAATAATTTATTATAATGAATGGCTGTCTTTTCATAATTGTGACAATTTATATGATTAAACGAGCTGCCTTACATAAAAGATAATATTATTACAATAATAATGCCTCATTTATAACAATTAATGACAATCTTTTCGTAATTGTAATAATTTATTTAATTAAACAAATTGCGTTATATATTATGCACTATCTTTATAACTGAGTTGCGTTTTTTCAACTTTAATGCAAAAGGCAAAATATATGTTTTTGTACAGCTTTTGATTTGAAGCCTTGGATATGACAAAAGTGAACTTTGCATATACTTTCGCATACCACAAAGTCAACTGTAATGAAGGTCCACTTGAATTTTGTTATTTGTATTATAATGACTCTCAGTTTACTTGTATTTTTGCTACTTTATATTAAAAGTTATAACGATTTTGTTACAGTAAGAATATATGGATCAAAAGCATTCGTAAATACAACTCGGATAGTCAATGATATACACTAATTAAATATTTTAGTTCGGACCCGCGATTTTGAACTTGTCATGAAATGTAAATAAGTAGCAAACTTGCAATTAAGTCAGCTGAATTAGAAAACGATTTTATGTGATGCCAAAGTTTTGCAATCAAAATTAATTAGATGTCATGTTTTTTTTGTAATAAAAAAAGGAAGTGATTTATGGATAAGTTGGATTTATTGTTACATGAAAAGAATAAATCAGCGGTCCGTAAATATGAAATGAATGCCATTTCAACTGTATCCTATGAACACTAATTAAATAATATCCACTGTATTTCATAGAGTAGATTAATGTTGATTCTTGTTAAAATTAAGCTCCATTTTAATTTAACACACACACAGACATGTAACAAGTATTATTACGCAATTTCATTTATAATTAGAAATTTATGACGATATTTGTTTTAAAAGATTCTTTAATTATTCTATGCTTTATTGCAAGTTTCACGTGTAAATTTAATTAAATTTTCAATATACTTCACGAAAAACGATATACATATAAAAGTAATTAGTAAAGTTTATGAATATCACTAATTTTCAAACCAAATTTATATATTTGTTCCGAATTACAATGTTATATAATCTTTCTGAATTATAATTTAAACCATAAACGAAAAATGCAAAATCGTTATTTAACATCTTCGTGCATAATCTAACCAATCTCATTGTATAAATGTAAATATATCATTGATTTGTTAAATACGTCCATTCGTGTAATCTTGTCGACTATCAACCATCTATAATGTTATCAGTGGATCTGCGAGTGTACACAATGGTGAATCATCAACGCGATCAATTTATAATTCGATAACACATGATCAATTTTCTACACAATATGATCATAATTTCGTGCTATTCATAGTCATGTTTCACAAAGACATTATCTCGTAGATTTCGTTAAAGACGAATTGATATTTATGTTTATGGGCTTATATCAAACTATTCAATCTCAAATAATTATACGTTTTCATTCAAATTTAATTAAAAAAAAAAAAATAAAAAAAACAATTTTCGTCTTATGAGGAAAATATTCTCACGATGGAAACTATATTCTGAAAACATATGCAAAAATATATTTTTAATATACTTTAATAAACTCAAACACATAGAAATATATTTTAAAAAAGTACAATTTGAAATTTATTTTTTTTCGTAAGGGATAAATGCAGATTATAATTATATGTGTTTCTTTTTTTAATCATTTAGTATGGGGCAAGTTGAATATATCGACGCGTAAACGCAATGCGGAAAAGCTTCGAACAAACAAGTTTAACGGCCAAGTTACGTGCTCGAAGGACCATTTGTTATCGACAAAGTTAACCATAGACGACTCGAGAAGTAATAGACTATGTCGCGACATCTAGCAGGCCATACAGAACCATTTTTAATCTTCTAGGAATACATGAAATTTATGACGTATATAAATTCCGCTGATTTACTAATATGATAAGCAATGTTACCGCATGAAAATTTATCGTTTTTCAACAACGAATATATACCATGAAATGTGTCTGCTTGATTAGATTCATTTCAACACACTTCAGCATTAATTGAGATTTCGCTCAAAAAAGTTTAAAATAAATAATTTTGCACCTGTTTTTGTTATTTAAATTACGAAATGCTTAAAATAAGGTATGACGTATGTTGTAATACTTTTACAACATATGTAATACATATATATGTATATGTATATATATATGTTAAGGAATTACAGTGTGTTATATTTTTAACGTTGAGGAATTTATTACTGACAGTTTTATAATTTAATATTTCACTAACTATAACACACAAATTCGTTATTAGATTATATACTGAGCAAACTGTGTTATTAAGTTTCAGAATGAAGCTTCTTTCTCTGACCGAAGAACATTGCAGTAGAGTCTAGTTCATGCGAAAGCTAATAAATCTACTGAAGTATATCTCCGAAATACCTAGGGGTTTTCCCTTTTGATGCTTCTTACTTTTTATGAAATACTTTTCTAATTATATAATTAACTCGTGAAGACACGACGAAAAAAAAATAAACTATATGTACTCAGTAAAAATATAACGCTGCACAAATTGCCTCAAAATTTAATTAAAATAAATGGTCACTTGTTGTAAAACGAAAAATTAATTACTAGTTGACCGAGTTTGTTCGAGTAATTAAAGACATGTCATTTGAAATGTCAATCTATTTGTTTAAATGTTGATATAATACATAAATGTTGTAGTTTGAAATGGGAATATTTCAAATTTTTGTAGATAGTTGTTGAAAAGTCGTTTTCACATTTCATTGTCAAAAGGTCAGAGTCAAATTTTGATCCAACATTTCCAATATTGCCTCAACTGCGTTTGTGAACAGAAATTTAAGCTCACGAATACAGAGAAACGTTGTTTAAATTACGAATGCATTTTACAAAAATACGGATAAAAAAATATTTTGAAATTTGAAACAAATTGTACAAACTATTTGCCTACACAGATTTTATAAGTTAATTGAAAAAATTTGCACGATTAGGTGTAAAATTTACTTTTTTTACAAACACTTCTTTAATTACACTGTGAAATCTCCAATTGAAACCCAATCGTCCATCAAGACGAATCGGTTTTCTTCAACATTTTGTTTCTAAACTTAAAATCGTTTTCGGACATAGAAAAAAAACTTCCGTAAAAATAGTACTTTCCATCTCTTTTGTAACAAACTGTATTGTGTGCGAAAACAAAATAATCATACTCTAAACTCGCGTTGTCTGAAATCGTCAATATTCTTTTGCAATTTATCTCGGCGTAATACAAATTTCCAGCGACTATATCGACAACTCAAAAACCTGGTATTTTCAATAAGATTAATTCACTTAATTTCATTTCAATTTTCGTTTCGACATTTTCACTTATTTCATAGAAAGCTTCGGTACGACGCTTTCATACATTTGATTAACATTTCATTTGTCATAAGCCGTTATCGAGAATGAAGCTTTAAAAAAGAATCAGCAGGTTAAAATAAATAGTTTGAAAGAGAGAGAGAGAGAAAAAAATGCGCGTGTTTGCTTTTATTCGTATTCATGACGTTGTTCAAGTGCTAGGTAATATTGACTCAGTGTCATCAGGATGAAGCATTATTAGAAAGAATAAGGAAACGACGATGGCAGCACAGAGAACAGTGGAGAAGGATTACGAAGTGGAAAGACGAAGAAATGGGGTGCAGGAAAGGACACAAGGGGGTAAATTGTCGAGAGTGGCAAGGAATGAACTAGACAGAGAGTGAGCTAAAGTAAAAAGAGGGACACAAATAGCGGATGAGGAGTGTCTGCAACGCGGTTGGAATAAAACAATGCTCTTCCTCTAGTGATGCTGCTTTGCTGCTTCGAAAAGAAAAAGAGGCGGAGTGGCTGCTTGAGACGGATAGCTGAGACTTTTATACATAACCGTATTGGACATATGTATATATATATGTCCATACATATATATATACGACTGATTTACACCGAAGTCAACTATTTTTGATGCTTTCGCAGTGTCATAAGTCAAAGTTGCCGAAGAATGTTGGAAAGTGAGGGAAAAAAGAGAGGCAAACTGCAGTTGCGTGAAATTTTACATTAGCTGTGTTAAACATTTGAGAAACTTCAATGTCACGATTATACTTTATATCTGATATAGTAATGGCACATTCAACGTAACCGTTGAAGCAATAAATAGAAAGTCGACAATGCGATGAGGAATAAACGTTTCTGAACCGAAAAATCCTCTTATGTTGAAAGTAAATGTGCACACATGGACTTGAACCAACTGAAATCTATCTCCGAGACATAACATTTTTGTCTACTTTACGAAATCGTGACAATTACAGATTTGTAAGTAAACATTTATTGAAAGAAATTTATTTTAAAAAATCACTTGTAAAATTAAAATTCTGGTCTGACAAAATATATTTCTCGAATACTTTGAATGGGTATTTTGTTTTATTTAATTCAATGCGTATCGTAATTACTTTCAGCCCAATTATTATTGCTTTTGTATTAACGTTCTATTGAAATTTGCACGAAATACATATGCGATACAAACAGAAACCTCTAATAAAATTAGAGTAATTAATTGGATGAACAATAAAGTATCTAATGCTGTTTAATCATATTACATGCATTTACAAAAGACCCGGTTCAATACTTAATGTCATTTGAAGAGTGATATTAGTGTATGGATTAACATGCGCACATCACTTGATGGCAATGGTTTGTTTCGATGATTAACCTGACTTGGAGAGGTTGTACCTAAAGCCGGGAATAGTTTGACATCGATAACTCTCGATAATATGCATTTTTTACAATAATATAATGGTAAAATCGATAATTATAGTTTTGATATTATAATGGTTGTGACTTTCATTCAAAAGGAAAACGGCGTGCAAAATATTGAAATTGAATATTTGCATACAATTTATCGTTAAAATTTTTATCAACAACACAAGACAATTTTATTTACGACAACATAAATGTATTTACGTTAACAAAATTATGTTAAAATTATGCATGTGAAAGCTTTTTTTCAACGTCACGGTACATTTTACAGCGATATTAAAAATTGTTATTGCTTTTGCATCTTAATAACTACTGATTTTTACATTTTAATGTAATTCTTAATTTATATTTTTAATTTTGTTAGAATTTACAACTAAAGTCAAAAATAATTTTGGTTAAAAAAGTATCATATTGTATAATTATTATATTGTTTGTACAATGTATAATAAACATATAATGACAAATATAATGCAACTATGAATTATTCACACGTGTAAATAATCAAAAGATCAATTTGACAGTGGCTTGTTGATATACGTTATATTCGATAAAATGTACATATATATTACATACGTCCCATAGGAGATAGACGCGAGTATCATGACTGTTGATGCCGACATTGCACTTATTTGCAACGAATGGATAGATGGTTTTGTATTAAAATGTTTTATGTTAGTGGCAATGTGTCATTGTAGAAACATGTAACGTTTACGTTAGCACATTTCACAAGATTCCGACGTTTATATATAATTAACCTTCAAATACATCAACTTTTTTCAATCTTTTCTTTTTTTTAACGTTTTTTATCTCTAAACTTTATTTAATAACAATTAATAAACATTTGTAAATTACGGAAATTTCGGAAAAACGTACTTTAAGGGTTAACGCTTATTGCGTTGGACAGTGTAAGTCGAAATATTTTCTATTTCGACGTGATTTTTGTCGTTATCAATCTAAATCTCTATTGAAATTTGCGAAAAAACTGATTTTATAAAAGCATATATAAAATGAGATATAATCGAACATGAGATTACAATTTTGCATTCATTTCACTGTTTTTAGATAGAAATTTTCGATTATTGGAAAAGTATATGCAAAAGATATTCCAGATAATGTTCGACTTTTTAATTCAGTTACACGAAATAAATGATACATTTTTCCAGCTGAACTTTAAAAAAAGGAAATATTTTTTTTGTAATAGTGAAACTCATACATTACATTTAATAAAGTTGAGCATTATGAATCCTCATCAATTAAACTCAAAAGTATAGAACAAAATAAAGAACAATTGAATTGAAAAGTTGAAGGTAGAAGCGCGTTTAATTTGATCTGAGATTCGGAAGGAAGGAAAAAAGGAAGCCAATACGTCACTTGGGGGTCGACTTAATCGCTTCAGCATGCTTGACTGTACACGCGAGCGCGATTTTATTCTGAAAAGTACGGGCAGAGGGTGTTAATTTAAGATGATAGATATGCCTTGCAGTGAAAACTAGCTCTACACGCGATAGTATCAACTTACATCCGGTTAATTTGAGACTCTTTACTTCGCGCAAAATTGCCGACTTGAAAATCTAAAACTGCAGGCCTTTAAAATGCTAACTAACAAACGATTGTTTACTTCGATGATATGACAGGTTAAAGGTAACGTTATCGTGTAATGTTCTTGGTAAGAAGGTTGTTTCGCAAAGTTGTTAAGATGAACGTGTTTATTAAGACGATGATTATAAGCCTGTATCGCTGATTTGCATGCATAAGTTATAATTACATTTTGCCGAGTTTATAATTATATTGTTCATTCGTTATGTAATAAATAGCGAATCATTTAAATTACTACATTAATTAAGAGAAAATGTCTGGTATATTTCAACATAAAATATATATTTAAGTATGAACAAATGCTTCCGTCAATAATACGTTTACTTGAGAATAACTTAATTAGCGTTCGAATTAATGATTCAACCAAATGATTCTTAACAAAATTCAAATGTATATCAAAGATATATACTGTCTGCAGAACTGAATGATTGACGAACGTTTTTAGGACTGTTTCAACAGTTAATTTTCTTTTATATTTTTACTCTTTGTTCCCGTGACCTATAAATCAATGAATGTTTGCTCTCTATAGTTCGTTTGTTAAATTGAAATCATTGACACTTTTTGTAAATATACGCGACTTTTTACGAATGTCTTGATTTTTAAATATACTGAATAGCTGTTCAAATTTGATTGGCATTTATTATTTCCCAGAATATAAATAATTGAAATTAAGTACTTATTTAAACAAATGATGAATACATATACAAATGTAAAGTACAAAATGATAAGGCAAACAAAAATGATGGCATTTTTATTTGTATTTGCCAGAAATCGGTCCGATAATTTACGGATATGATTGGAGAAATATGTAAAAATAACAAATTTTTAATTATATAACTATATATTGTGTTTACAACGATTTTATCTCGTAGCGTTTGCATATTATAGAACTAACGGATAAGGGTGGAAAGCTTGGTAACTGGTATTAATTTATGAGCACGCGTCAACGTTTATTTAACGCATTGCTGAATTTCCCCGAATATTCATGATGTCGGTTTCAAGGGATTGGTAGTGTCAAGCCAAAACTTTATTTGCAATATAAACAGAATTTCTGATAGCAAAAGTCATCAATTCATATAATTAATAATGACTAACTATATACTTGAAAAATGACATATTACGGTTGCTTTACGCATCCCATTTGAATCGACATAAAACGAAACATGCAAAAATGTTTATTTTGCAAATCAACATTCGGCAAATCTTATACCCTTTTAACATGAATAAAATAACACAAAAAATGCCAATCTTCATTTCACCTAAATAATAAGATTTCTAAAAGAAAATACTTTTTTTAAAGAAGCCGAAATAAAGACTTGAACAAAAACCATGAGAAGGTTATTTCAATATATAAATAAATATATATTAAAGATCTAATATATATGTACATATTCAAATGAGTAAATACAGCTGAAGTGTTTGCTTAAAAAGGACTGGAACGACAGCATATTGCAAGCAGTGCATAAATAAATACAAGCGCGTCATAGAAACAGCTGCAATATAGAGACTACCCACCTGTAATCAGGAAGATGGCAAGTTGTCTTTCAAGAAAAAAAATGTTCCACAAGCCCCGACAAAGAATCTTCTATTCTGTACGGTTATAGTAATTTCATAATTGCATTAAAGGATTGCGCGATACTTAATGTTATAATCACATTGATACTCTCTAATTCTATCAAGCGTCTGTAAAATGTTAATACCCGAATTAAAATTAATTGCGTATTAAGTACGCACGATTTGAAGAATTTAAATTGCGTTAATCATATTCCATATTCGTGCATAATACATATGATCTTGACAAATTATTTTGCTGCTTTATGATCTTCATTTGGATATTGGATAAAAGTCGAATTTGTTATTTATCCGAGACTTTTTATATCAGTGACACTGATTGGCCGCGACGTAACATGATCTTTTCATTCGAATGTAAGTAATATCATTGAGAATATGAGCGTTACTAAGATCATCTACCCATTACAAAATCTCTCTTACAGCTGAAAAATATGATTAAACAAAAAAGCCCGAAGAAAAAGAAAAAGGAAAAAAAAAAAGAAAAAAAACTTCTTAATCTGCATTATGTGGTATTATGTGAGCAGATGCATTTCTTCAATCACGTTAATCTGCAGTTTTGAGCGAACAAAAAGAAAGACGAAAAAAAGGAACGATATATGCACTTGTACATGTTCATTTGAAAACGTCAAAGCAAATACTGTCCTGTTCATGTCACAAGGCCAGCAAATGGATATTCGAGTAACATGACACCTCGTAAATGACACTGTGCGCAGAAAAGGATTATCAAGGCAACTCTCAATAGGACCCGTCTAATTTGCATGGTTGCGTATTTACGGCTTCGGTCGATCGCGTTTGAGCATGTTCGCCCGTTATATGCGACGTAAGCATGCGACGTTTTGAGCGTGTATAAGAAGAAAGAGGAGTACGAGTACATATAATACCCGCCATATGCTGTGCCTCGATGCGCGGAATAACGAAGATACAACAGAAAAAAGGCCTAATAAGAAACCTGTTTGAGCTTTGACGGCTGATTGGCGGGTGGTCCCCGAACGAGACGTTCCGTTGCAGTAGCTGCTGCACCAATAGCTGCAATGTGCATTCCAACCAAATTCTATCTCCGTTTCATTCGTCAATTAACTGCGTCGTTTTATCCTACTTCGTTACTAGTATATAACTTTCATAGAGATTTTATAGGGATTTTATAGGGATTTCATAGAGATTTCCTAGGGATTTCCTAATGATATCCTAAGGATTTCCTAGGAATTTCCTAGGGATTTCACAAGGATTTCCTAGAGATTTTCTATGAATCATCTAGATATTTCCTAGGGATTTTCTAGGGATTTTCTAGGGATTTCCTAGAGATTTCCTAGAGATTTCTTAGAGAAAGGAAATCTAATTCTTGATTCTTTAAAATTTAAATCATGTGTTTAATTATTAATTTTTTTTGTGGTAAGCTGATGATTAAATTGAATACTTGAAAATATTTCGCATCGATAAACACAGGGATTTGAATAACGCAATTCTTGACCTTGTTTGTATGCTTGCAAATAAGCGCATGTTCGTATATATTCAAGAGTGTATCTGCGCCTTGATCATGAAATCATTGATGTGTGTTTGAATGCAAGGGATGATTGAATTGATTCGAGCAGATGTACTAAGACAATATTGGTTATGTCTTGGACATGCAGTAAATATACAAACCAAATGTATGAAGACGCAAATTTGTCTTTCAACCGACAAACTCGGTTATTCAATTAACTCAATTTTGCATGCAACTCTCAGTCGGCGCAATAAAAATTATTCTACAATATATGCCATAAATTTACCCTAATATGTTAATCCATTTCATGCATTATCCCAATCATCTTGAGAATTGTTAATCTATAATAATCTCAAACTACTTACTACTTCGCCGTAATCTTACAGTATCAATACTCACCTGAAACAAAAAGAAAAATTAAAATTACATTAAAATGAAAATTATACATGATAATTTGTGATTGGCCGTGCAAGTACTTAACATATGCTGTTAATTTGGGTCATAATGGATCTATCATTGGAATAAAAATTGATAGGATATCCATCATAAATAACCTAATTTGAATGCGTTTCACATTGATCGACAACGAAGCTTGTTGTAGCATCTCCTATAATTTGACAATGGCAACCGGTACTCATGCGAGATATTGAGTTAACTATCCGCACAGTAATAGCATAAGAGGCAACCGTTAGAGGTATCTTGCATGCTGGCTGACCATTGGGTTGTGGCTCGTGCTTTGAGTTGTGCATCGTAGAATTCAGCGGTATCGTATTCCTTCCTCAACATGAATTGCGCAGCAAAATCACCACTCGAAATTGGAATTATCTCCAAATTACCTTTACCCTGTTCGTTACGACGATCCATGCAGCTTATATTAATACATACGAAAACGAGAAAACATCCCATGCTAATAGTTTCTAAACACGCATCTTCATGTTTTATAACATGTATCTCTTCTTTTAACATCTTTTTTTTTTCATTTTGACGTCCATTAATGCATTTTTACAGTTTACTTTTTTTTAATATTTTGCATAGTTTAAATATATGACTTTTACAGATTTGCATTACTGATAAGTTAAAGTCGCTGATGTTGAATGATTGAATAAATGGAGAATCAAAATAGTTTGAAGGAAGGATTGTGTTTTAGCAAATATGGAAAATGTAATCATTTGTCAGACTAAACCTTTGCTAAAACCCTTGATGTTTTCATGTGCATAGATCGTGCGTAATGCTGCCGATTAAACACGACTAATTTTGCGCATGTACAGTTCGTAGACATACGAACAGGAATCATTATGCACGGCTTTCTGTGCGAATCACAGATTTAACGCACTACTCGACGTGCATAATCGTTACTCATGGCGCCAACTGTAATGAATGTTAGTAATAATTATAGATACCTTGTTGCCATTTAGATGAACATTCAACGATTGTAATTATATATCATTTTCATAATGTAATCATTTCACTTTTGTGCTTAAAACGTTTGGTTGAATGTAACAAACACTTTGAATTCAAAGTCTATCCATTTGACTTAGTTGAGTCAAATTTGAAGTTTGTCTTCAACATTTATGTTTCGAGACTTTTTTTTACTAACATAAGTTCATTCAATTAAGAGATTTAAAAATTAAGAGACAGATTCTTGAAATCAATTTAACTTTTTGTATTTGTTTTTCGCCCGCGAAAGTAGACAAACATACAAGACACGCAAAAAAGGAAAAATACTCTTTTAATGAAAATATATTTTATCTTCAGTTGACAGTAATCGCTATTTATATTGAATTACCACGATGTTCTTGGGAGATAAAAAAAATTCGCGTGACCCACTTTTATTTTGATAAAACTTTGGACATTTTTGTTTTGTATTAATATGATGCGTTTTAAAAAGAAATCCATTCTTTTTTTTTTTGTTACGCCAAAAGCTACTTTTTTGCAATTTGATTTAATTTAATTTAATTGAATAAATGCTCGTTTATCTGATTATTTTTAAGGTACTTTATGCATTAGTCGTAACATGTGAATATGCATTGAAATAACTTATCATGTGTACTCGTGTTGACAAACACGAAGACAGGCTAATTCACTAAAGCGAATTCCAATACTATTTTGCTTTGGATCAGTTGTCTTACTAAGAACATGTATTAATTGAGAGCGTAATGCTGGGAAAGTACATGTACATGAACGCGCGAACATCACCATTGCATTACATCGTAATGAGACTTGAAGCCACGAAATGCTTCAACTAACATGGTTTAGCAACGAATGTGAAAATTGAAGAACAACAATAACACATATATACAACGTATATGAATAATTGTAACAATTTACATGAATAAATTGTTAACACTTGAATAAATTTGTGTTCAACGACGAAAAGTATATGTTACGTGTCACGCATTTTATCCGCCGTTATTAATCAAAAGTATAATCATTCAAGTGCAGATGAAATTTTGCATTTAACATAATTCATGCAATTGTCGCTAAAATCTCATATCTGCTAATAAACTCGAAATTTGAATAAGTTTCACTTATTCATTGAGTTGATTGTTTCACATCAAAAATGTCGAAATTTGCTCCTTTTTCATAAATTAAATGAATTTGAACTAATGAAAAGAATTAATCTTGCTAGTTAAAAATAGTAACTTTTTTTTACAAATAACAATAATTTACGGTTTTAAAAAGTAATATTTTTTTTATTATAATAATACCAAAATTAATTAACAATTCTAAAAAAATATAAATAACTATCGCCTTTAATACAAATAAACAGACAACATTTTTTTCACTTTTTCTTTGTTAAAACTCTGTTTTTTAAAATAGATATTAACTTTTTAATTAAACATGAATCATAACTTTTGAAAAAAGTGAATTCGTATCTAAAAAAAGTAAGTTTGCACTTGTTCAAATGTAGAGAAAATAGAATATTATGATCGTAATTAGTGTTAATTAATTAGTTAAAATTAAGTCTTTAAGTTAAATTTTATATTTTGCCGTGGCAATCGATATTGAGTATCCTATTCTCGAATCAATTTCAGTTGGAATGCAGCCACATCAAAAAATCACACTCAGTCATTCCCCCTTTTAAGTACGGCTCAATTCATACTATTAAAATTTGCCTCGATTGAGCCGATCTTCTACGTATACCTCACACTCGAGAAAACGTGAGGGATATTGTGAATTGACGAGGGACAGAGAGAGATAGAGAGAGAGAGAGAAAGAAAAAAAAACAAGAGGAAAGGTACATACTTTGCTCTCCTTTTCTTTCACTTATTCGTACTTTGTCATTTACTCACGAATTCCATCGAGTCAATATTAGTACGAGTGTGTCTCGTTGCTATGCCTATTGAAACACAAGTTCAGGTGAACAACCAGAATCACTGCTTGTGCAAGAATATAAAGTATATGTAAAAATATCGCAGAAAAAAGTGCAAATCGAAAAAAATATTCTCTCAGGCACACTTTTTTTTATATTTCGCTTACATCTACGAGACTACATTTTCATCTTAAGATGATTTATAATATTTATTTCAGCAGGATTTTGTTTTTTGCAGAAATATATAATTTACGTTGGCTCCAAAAATAATTCATTTTATTAGCCTTCGTGCAGTTTTTTTTATATTCAATTGGGGATATATTTCGGTAGACAGATAAATGTGGTCTTAACGACTACGAAGCGCAAAAAAACTGATACAAATGTCTCGACGGTCTCAAACGTCAAAGTCCATTTATCAGCATTATTTTATTTCCGAGAAATGTTTAGGAAAATTGGCGAAGAAAGTTGTAACATAAACATTTGTCGTATTTGTTCGCGTCAAATGTCTCAAATTGTAAGATCCGAATAAGTGCATATTAATTATCATAATAAATAGTCGTTTGAGTTATTTAGGTTGAAAAAGCAAAGCAAATAATTGCAAATGAGGATACATTAAAAGGTGATAGCAAGCAGGTGGTAAGTCTGCCGAAAGTTCTTAGATGTTTGAAGAGACTAAAAGCGTTAAGGTGGGCTAATGTATTTCAGTCGAAATGTTCACATTTCAACATGACATTACATACGTGTTCTTATCGTGAATGTAATTACATCATCGTATTCATTTATTCATCATCACAATCATTAGTTTACAAAACATTTATCTCCATCGAAAACGTTACATTAGTTTATCTTCAAAAGAAACTCTGTAATACAATCAAACACTTCATTCAAAATGCGCATAAAAGTTGCGCATTAAATACATCATTAAAAACCACTTACTAAAATCACTTTCCTTGCAAAAGTCTTTGGTAACGTAAGAAGCCTTACCTAAACTTAACCTAAGAAGAATCCGATTTTGAATATAAATTCACGCCATAACGTTGACACAATTTATATATATTTGCAGCATTTGGTGGACGTATTCGCAATATTGTCAGATTTCGCTGCTCTTTTTGTCATGACAATTTTTCATTGTCACTCGTTTACTTTATTTGACCCTTCGCGCTATTTGAAAATTTACATATTAGGGGGGCATTTCCTAAATGTTGCCGAGTTCGTCACACACACATACGAACCCATACAAAACGTTAACAGTTAACATATATTTCTCTCTCTTGTAACGTTGGACACACGCATCTAGAATACTAACGAGGTAAGCTGGGCGTGATACGCATATCACATAAACGCACGTTGACTCTAATCATCAGAAAAAGGAAGGGCGAATTAGAAAAGAAGCCATTAATTGGCAACTTTTCAGACGTCATTTTTAATCATTTCTTCCCTCCCGTTATGAGGAAAGAGTATGAAACAAAAAATAAAGGATGGAAGGAGGAAGAAGAAGAAGAAGAATAGGAAGAAGATATCGTGGGATCTCAGAAGCTGATAATTAGAAAACAAGAAAGATAAACGGGTTTATAATAACGGAAGCGGAATCTGCTCGAAGTTAAGTGCTTCTTCAAATAAACGCTTGCTCTGAAAATGATTATTCGTGGGTTCCGTTGGGTTGGACTACGAGGCATACTGATTTCTATCTATTAATAAAGGTATTTCCGTTAATTAAAATTATACGCTCGTGGTCACAAACAGAGTCACTGCTCTTTTTCGGTCTTTGTTCTCATAGCCCCGTGCCGCAATTCTAAGACGATTGTTCCCGACTTTAATCATCGGCGGATTTTACTTTTTCTTTCCCGGTGTTGGCCATTTTAAATTCAAATAAGTTACCAAGACGTTTTGGCTATATTATAAAAAAAAAGAGAAAAAGGAATAACAAGTATCGAAAAAAAGTACTTGGCGTGAAAAGAATTTTGATACTGTTGATAAATAAACGTCTTTTTAATTAAACGTAAAAATTGCTTGAAAACGCAGCAATGGTTTTAACAATAACAGGCGCTCGAATTTAATGATTGCAAAAAACAACTGAAATTCTCGGAGATCTTTAGCGACGATTGAGAACAAACCGGTCCTCAGCGCCAATTTAGAAGTACTCTTTTCGCCGAGAATTCAATTAAAATAGACTGTTCATCGTCAACGGGGAGACAGATTTGCCGTATTGAGTCATTCGATGGAATAGTCAGGT
Source organism: Gryon sp. ZL-2020 (assembly GCA_022817425.1). NCBI lineage: Eukaryota > Metazoa > Arthropoda > Insecta > Hymenoptera > Scelionidae > Gryon > Gryon sp. ZL-2020. The sequence goes on along the minus strand of JABFPJ010000101.1, from coordinate 18,542 downwards.
GCATTTACCTTGATACTTGTTCGATCACTCAGTCGATGGAATTTGGCGACGATAATTGAATTATTAACAGTACACCGTTACGAATTCCATCAAAAAAGCGTAACGAAGAGATAAACTCAAATACCGTGAAACTAATAAAACTGATAACAGGGTTTTGATGCAAAATTGCATGAAAATATTTTACGCGACAAAAATGTATCTTGTCCGACTTTTTTGTTGACACTTTTCATCATATTTTTATGATTCAACATTTTTATGTCATTCAATTCAATGCATCGTAAGTTCAATTTTGCAACATTGATGAAATTAACATTTTAAATTGAATTGTTTTGCTTTATAATAAGAATTGATTAACTTTTGTTATTTTTCATTAGATCTTTATTTGTTTAATTGAAATTTGTATTATTCATTTAATGCAGGTACTCCATTGTACTACTTTCGGACGAAATAATTTGTACACTTGTGTTCTTCAGTGCGATGAGTCAACTTTAAAATATAAAAAGGAAGAACACCTGCTGAACAGGTGCTCATGTTAATTACGCACAAATTATTTCAGTCTTCATTTACTACATATTTATTAACCAAACAACAATGTCTGGAATTCAATTTTGGAAATAAATTAGTTACATTTTCACTCATTTTGTACAATTCAATTTTTTTGCAAAACCATTTTACATTTCATTTACCTTCATTTAATATTTAATTAATCTTATTTCATATTAAATATTTTTCCTTACAGTAAAATGTTATTACAAAAAAATGTATGTATTAAAGAAAAATATAATCTACATATTCAATCAATAATTTACCTGAATTATAAAATATTATATATTCGTAATATTTAATGAAATAGAATATTTAATATGTTAATAATAAAGTAAATAAATTCTTGTATAATATTTGTATATCAGACAAACATTTTTTGTTCGACTTGTATGATAAATTTAAATAAACCTATGTATTTTAATTGTGATAAATAATTCAACACATATCGATTCAAGTATACGGCAAATTTATGCGAAAAATTGTGACTGAAAAAAAATCGGCGAATAAAAAAAACGACTAAAAAGCTATTCTCCGCACGATGATTGCAACTGGAAACCTATTTGTTCATTTATTTTCCATTTTTTTCATAACACACGATAATACAGTAGCTCGTGCACCAGATAAACGAACCAATTTTCCGTGGCTTAAGTCAGGCGGCAATATTACGGGTAGTTCGTGCAACGGGTAAGCTTCACTGGTTTAAGCTCAGCAACAGACGCACGATATACTATAGGCGTCGAAGAGTTTTTCCTACTGTCTCAGAAATCGAAGTGCCCCCGTTAAATCGTACTCGCTTATTCCCAACCAAAGCTTTTTCTTCTATATCCATTGTTTATTTCATTTTTTGGCCTTCTTCGCTTACTTCAGCTACAAAAATATTTAGCTTTTTCAATTCACTTAGCAATTTACTTGCAGTTAAAAACGTCAGCTACAATCCACCCGTTTTTATCCAACTCTTCTTATACCTTATATTTAGTATCAATTATTTAATATGGCAAATGTTGTTAGACAAAGTTTATCCCTATAAACAGGAATGAAATGAATTTTGTGGATTGTAAATAAATAAAATTATTGCATTTTCATGTGAAATTCGTCAGGATAAAAGTACAAAGTGGAAAACAAAGAGGAAACGATTTTCTCGCAAAATCCTTCGGGGCATAATTTATTCGAGAGAAAGAGAAAGGGAACGGAAACACAATGCTTCCTTACTTCAAAGTATGAAGGCGCAAGTAACCTGACTTAGTGGCCTCGATGAAACCACAATATTATCTACCTCATTCGCTGTACGTACTGAATCGTCCTCTTTTGTTGTTTATCTGCGCACTTTACCCTTGCTTATTTTTAGTTGATATTCTTATTTCAGCTACCACTTTTACCTTATACATTATATTCTATAGATGAAGACATTCAAAGAGCTTCTCATGTACTCCAACGAAACTGCAATTTATAAACGTTCAAAATTAAAAACACCACGATAAAGTGCCTCCTTTCTTATCGTAGGTAATTGAAAAATTAAGTTGAGATATAACAACATTAAGATACGATTTGTACCGTTTTATTTTCAGCTTTTTTCTTTTTTTCATGTTAAGTAAGCAAAGCATTTTTGAAGGTTGAAACCTTCTTTAAATTTTACAATTAAAAAATTATGATTTAATTTCATTTTAATTAAAAAAATTAAAATTATGTTCAAAATTGAAAATATGTTTGTATGGATGTGATATGGATGTCATATAGATATCAAAGAGATACTATAGACTTGTCGTAAGGAAATGATCGGGATGTCTTAAGGCTGATACACGGATGTAATAAGAATATTATAAGGATGTCATAGGGATGTCATAAGGATGTCTCAAGGATGTCATAGGGATGAAACAGGGATATTTTAAGGCTGTTACACGGATATAATAAGGATATCATAAGGATATCATAGGAATATTATAAGGTTATCATAGGGATGTCATAAGGATGTCATAGGGATATCACAGGGATATCACAGAAATTAAATCGGGTTTTGCCCGAACAAAGCCCGGTAACTCAGCTACTTTTGTATAAATTAGTTTATGATCGCGTAACCTGACATATATATGCTTGAGAAGTAAGCGTAACAAAGTTTTTTGTGCACATTTTGATGTAAATTACATCAAGTGACTATTTGGGCAACTGCAGAACAGCAACGAGATATAAGGAAAGTGTGTTATGATAATGAAAGGACTCGGCGTAAAGAAACGTAAATTGTATTTTGTCGATGTCGCAAATGCTGCTCACGTCACAGTCTGCGTAGTTTTTGTACATAATCGTACGAAAACCACGCACATGAACTGAAAATGTACACACTTTGTGCAATGTTATGCACAAATGCTGCGGGTCTCCGGTATTCTATTTTATAAAAGACAAGCAGCTCAACGGCTTTCGATTTGCAATTCAGACACAGAGATCCACATTCATACCGAAATTTAACATAAATAAGAGAGAATGACAAAGTGCGAACAAAGTGAGATTACATTTTACTGCAAAAGCAAGGAAATAAAAATTAAACCTGTTATCAAAACATATTTTTGAGATAAACACAGATAAGTTCTTCAACACTTTTTTTACTTTTCTTCTTTTTTTAAGATAATCAAATATTTATATACCTTTTTTGAAATTTGATACAATTTCGTCGACAGATGTAGCAAACGAGATACATTTTATTAACATTCGTACAATTTCACGCGTAACAAAATACGACTTTTTTTATATAATAAAATTGTTTCTTTCTTAAACTATTTCTTTTTTTTTCTTTATTGAGCATTTCAAATGAACAACTGTGTGGAACTTGTTCCATACAATCCAGTTTTATCAGAAAATACCTTTGGTTTTTTCGAGGTAAAACAATTCAACGTCCACGCTACGAGCGATTGGCGTCAAAACTAGTGTCTCCCACGTGATAGCATTTTGTGACTGAAAAGCTTCGGGATGGTATATGTATTGATTATGATTTACATTGTCGATTTATATAAACTATATAAAACAACACTTTGATCATAATATACATATAAAATAAAAATTAACTTGTTAAACTTAACAATAATGTATATTACAGAACACATTTTTTTTTTGCAAAATTACTCCGTGTAAAATGTTAGTTTTCGTTGCATATTTAATAAAAGCAATCTAATAAATAAATGTGCTTTTATTTAACAAATACGTAATATTTAGATTTTACGGTAATAGCTGTTTGCTTGAATTTTGTAAAATTAAATTAAACTCACGAATTTTGCAGTCTGTTTTATATACGTACATAAAAGGTGAAATAAATACACGAGATAATAATACATATATATACAACACACGTGCAATTAAATTAAGTAAATAAAGTCTAGTGGCAACGTTCATTTGCATAATTATTATATATGGTATTATTTCACCTTATATTAACGTCTGAATGATCAAGTCAGGTTATTTGAATTCAAAGGAGTAATAACGCCAAATTTTGTGCTCCAAGTGGAAGCGGTTTTCAACCCTCAAACGAAGCTGGCAGAGGATGGGACTCACAGCACCCATTACTAATCTTACTTTCCCTTTCAGATATATGATGAAATATTGACTTGCGTCTGCACATATTCCGCACGCAGACTTAGTAATAAAACTGATACGCTCAAAATATGAGAGCATTCGATGACTATCAGTTTGTAGATATAATCTACATACCGATATGAATGCGAAATAACGTCGATCCGTAATGTATTTATACATTCAGTATTCGATTTCATTGTATACTTGACGAGAGACCATTTTTCTTTATTCCTTGTAAAGTGTAACTATTTCGCAAAAATTGTAATCGATTAATAGCGAAAGATCAAACTCGATTGAAAGCTTTGTTATAACACAATTCTTTTTTGTCATTTATTTAATGGAAAATATTAACGTCAGTGCAAAAATGCAATTTTTGTTAACTGTTGTATCGATGAAAAAAATATATGAATAATACACGGCTTTGATTTAAACAAATACATTGCACAAAATAAAATACAAAGTACTTTTTTCCGGAAAGAAACTATGAATATTTAGTTACAACAAAATTGCCTTTTTTGCACTGCATGTAACAATTATTTTAAACAATTAAATATTTAATGTATCTAATTTTGCATAAACAACCCTAATAAAAAGGATCATATATTGTTCATATATTGTTAATATATTGACCATATACATTTGTATATTTTCGATGTATCAACCATATATTGGCACTTTACAAAAGTATTCCATATATGGTCAATATATGGAATATATTTATAATATATCCCTTTATAAACATTTTTGTAAAAAAAAATTTTTTAATGCAAATTAAATTTTATATAGCCCACGACACTCAGCAAATTTTGAATAATATACTCTCAAAATTTGGTGCAAATCGGTTCGGTAAAATTTGCGTGATGAGGTAATAGACAAACAGACAAACATAGATTGAAATTTATATATTAGTAGGATATATGCCCAATATATGGTCAATATATTGTCAATATATGATTTCTTAAATAATATTTTGTTAATATATGTTTGATGTATGGGCAACGTATAATCCTTTTTATGAGAGAATATGTTATTATGTTCATAAACAATTAAATGTAAAATGTTATGACAAAGTTACGAGATAAAAAGAGCTGAAATAAGATTACGGTTGAAAAGAAGCGGGCCAATGAGAGAAGAAGGCGAGTGGAATTTCCATCTTTATGGGCATGGAAAGTCGCGCGTACAACCGATAACGTTACATTTGCAGCATTATTTCTGCTATGTAAGCACGCGACTAAATGCACCACGTATAAACCAGTTACATGATTCAGTTAGCAATTCTAGAAAGAGCTACAAAGAGAGTCGGAAGGCAAGGCAATGAAGTCGTATATGCATCCCCGGCAGCATATTGCGCCAGGTGTAAATAAACTTCTTGTTTGCGTATTAGACACAGCGACCTTCTTGCTTTTCGCTGTGTATAATGCGCAGATAGCAGACTTGCGGCAAACGCGTTACGTTTAATGTAATTGCACGAATAATTATCGCAAAAAATTATACGAAAAATTAACATTCAAGATAAGCTGTAATTGTTTTATATTCCCATTGCGACAAATAAAGATTATTATCAACTTAATTCTGGTCAATTAAAATGATTCAAAGGCAATGGAAATCAAATCTTTGATAAACAAAATGAAATGGACATTTAAATTTAGATCATTTCATCTGATTTATCGAAAAATTAATAATAACATTTGAAGTTTAAATTTGAATATATTACAGCTAAAGTAAAATATATTTAAGTGTTGATATTTTGCAGTGTGGCAAAGAATTTGACACTTCTTTCATCAGCGTGAGTTAGAGGAAATATTGGCGAGGTAATATAAGAAACTTGGTAAACTTGGCTAACTAAACTTGACGTAAACATATTATGAATGCTTGTACACGACATCTTACAATATGTACGCTTTTTCTGTCATTTCTGTATTTCGTATTTTAAGTTAATTTATTGTGACGTGAAAAATGTATGTGGACCAAAATGCTCAACCATTCGTAAGCGTAAAATATGTGCAACCTTTAAAATACAGTAATTTCTGTTATTATTCATATTAAATATGAAATTCTGTCATAAAATTGCTTTTAATGTTAAATTTATGAAAGGTAAATAAAATTTCTTGACAAGCAATTGTATTAAAAATAAAATGAATAGAGTTTTCTGAGAAGAAAAAAAGAGGAATTATGTAAATAATATAATTTTGTTCTCCTATCGTAATGATGAACTTCATTTTGTTAAATTGATTTGATGTATCAATTAAAAATGTCAGAAGGTCTGCAGCCACAAAGAAGTGAGATGTGTCAGCAAAGTGGCAAACACTAACGAGAAGAACCGCAGGTTAAGTTGGCTACGGTTACGGCCAAATTGCTTCGCTTAATGAGGTTATATGAGAGCACGTAGACTGCACCATTTTCCGAGACGGCAAAACTCTCGGCATTAACAATATTTAGATTTATAATTCCGACAAAGATAAAGGATATCACTAACTAAAAATGTTACACCTCTTTTCTGCCATTTAATATTATAATAGTTCTAACTTATAAAGTACTTATCATCAAACATACATACTCATTTTGGCTGTTAAGTAACATTTATGCACTTATTATAATATTCTAATTAAAAAATGCAACATTTTTTATAAGTATTTCATAGGGATGTTATAAGGAGGAATTATGTAAAAGTATCAAACAATATTAAATGTCAATTTGACATTTTGTTCCTTAATGAAACTTGAATAAATGTGAATAATATATGTTGTGTCAGCAAATTGGCAGATTTTGTGCAACTCTAATATATAATTGTATGTACACGCAGTTGAATAACAAGCGATTCATTTTTTAGAGCTACACAATGGACGTTGCGGCGTTTTGCTCGTGACTCGTTAAATGAAGGTTTAATGACAAGACTAAAGTCATACTAAAGGAAACGCAAATAATTGTTATATGATAATTATATTCGAAATCTGCAATTCACAGTAATGTTTTTCAAATAAACTTTCTCCTTCATTGTTCTTCAATTCTTCATTTAGTCAATTTAACTTGAATAAAACATGTGCACGAATTGAATTGAAAATAGTTCAATTTGGCATGCGTCAAGAACAAATGAGAAGGAAAAATAAAGTCGTTTGCAAATGAAATTGAAGATGCCAAATAGTCTGATTTGTCAAAGTTGGTGTAAAGATTTAGCGACACTTTGAGCCACTTATCAGTTTAAAAGATCGAAAAAGAAGTGGATGGACGACTTTCTTCTAGTTGCGAATGCACATACGTCTTCGTGTATGTATGTATGTGTATGTGTGTAAAAGCGCACGTAAAGAGTGTAATGGCAACAAACCATTGGTCTGGCATTACACTCATTGCATTCGATTCTATTGCTTCTACTTATCTCAAATAAGGTTCTTGCAATTCGGATGCTTCCAATTTCCCTGGAACCAGACGAGATTGGATGTCCGGTGATCCTTTCAAACTAAGAGTTTTCCTCCCGTCCCCGAAACGTGTACGGACGAACGAGTGAAGCGATTTCAAGTCGAGCTGATTTACTGTGATTTCCAATCAGACGCGTGGATTACCACAGAGAAGCAAATCCACGTTATTTTATACAAAGCGCAGCTTTAGCGACCTTGAAAAGCATTACTCAGATTCAAAATACTTTCTTCCAAATCGTTTATAATGTTAAACTGTTGAATAAGACGGTCTTTTGAATTCAATATTATACACACGAATTACAATTGCGCTGACAAATTGCTGTTTCACTTCAGTTCTAAAATTCGAATCGGGCATGCCATGTTTCAGTTGTGGATCTGATGTGGTTTTCCTGATTGAAATCAGATTAATGTTTTCCTGATTTGAGCCCTGTTTGGGACCAGAACGGGATTACGTGGGATATTTTTTAATTTTTTTGACAAATGATTGCCTTGTAAGGGCCACGGATGGCCCAGGTAAGATACTATGACTTTCAAAAGGCCCCGATTGGAAATTGCATATAATGGGATTCCCGATCTGGGCCCGACTTGGATCAAAACAGGTTGCCGCGTCATGATTGACACATCGGTGGTCTCACCGGGGCCCGACCTGATAACCAAGCTATTGCTAAGTTTAAAAACATGAAGAATTGCGCTAGTTCAAATTCCGCAGATTTTTAAATTTATTTTAAGGAAACCACATTGAGTCCCGATCAGAGCCAATATGGTTTCCTAATTTGACATTTTATCCAGGCGTTATTAATATATCCAGCACGAAATCTGGAAAAACAGAGCCCACTAAATTAGCGTGGTTGCCATGCCGAAGCCATATTTTAGCCCGATTAAAAATTCATGTTTAATCGTTTTTTTTTATTTTCATAGAAAAATTTAATAAAAGAATTGATCCATGTGTGTCAGTTTGATTTATATTTCGATAGCACAAATCTGACGTAGATTTTAAATCTTATAACGCCGAGTGGATAATATTTCAAAATGCATGGATCTAAGGGGTGTATTATACTCAAGTTACGAATCAGCTTTACGCACATTGTTTCGATGTATCCCTCATTTTGATCGTCTACAATTTCATTCTGCTCGAGAAAGCACGTTTCAACTTATAATTTCCATCTTATCAAGTTCTTTTAAATTGCAAATTTGAAATATTTAATTTGAACACTTTTAAAAAGTCTTTAATCATTAAACGAAACTTTAATTACAATTTATTATTCAGTTTCAAGTTTGACAAATCTCTCAAATATATAAACTAAGATGAAACTTCAGCGTTATTTATGTTGCTTGTCTTGAGTAAAACTGTCATCAATTAATCGGAAAGTCTTGTTGGTGCACTCGTATGAGTGCGAAAGATAACTTTCGGCGAAAATAAATAATCGCCTAATTTGCTCGCTGAGATGAACTGTTCTCTCGACTTCGAGTCAGGTGGTCCAGCACCCTCTGGCAACGTAAAAAAAAAGTTAGCTCATCTAGTCGAAATCGGATAACACAATGCTTCTCTCACAATGCCTCGCACTTTTTCATGTAATTAACTTTGTAAAACTGAAAAAATGATATATCATGACAGCCGAGAAACACATTTTGGCAATTAATTTTGCTATCATCCAATTTCATTTTTCATATAACAAAAATATTTTGATAAGCATAACAAATCCAAAAGTGATCTCACGTTTATTAGTTTGAACAATATTTTTCGAAAGAAAGAAAACATGTTTGATTAAACGCAAATAACAAAATGCAATATATTAAAGAGTATATTATCATTTTCATGTTATAATCTAGTTTGAACGAAAGTAATAAAGGTCTCAGAGTATTAAGCTCGAAAATTGATAAAATGGTTTAGAGCAAAGGACACAAAATCTTAGGTAAGAAAAGTGTCAGCAAAGGACAGATTCTGTTGTATAGTTATTAGCATCAATAATGGCAATTTGGTTTGCAAATGGATCGAAATGCCACGTAGAAACGTCCCTATCTACCATTTTCCTCCATTTTGTGGTAGAAGCATTTGAGCCCCCTATCTCGTGCAGTCAGCCGCGTTGAAATGCTTTGAGTCAACATTTGCCTACGCCGGCGCAAATTGATTTTATTTAAATCCAAAGTACGAAGAAGGAAAGACGAAAGCTTCTTCGAACAGGTACTTAATTGCATTATCACAAAAGCGTAATGAGTATAATCGAAGACCAAACTGCAATCACTCGAAGGATATCGACATTTTGATCATATAATTCTGTTCAATTACAAGTAAAAATTATTTGCAATCAACGTTCCGTCAGGACGAGACAAATATTTAATCTTTTATGTGCCAACGACAAACTCGTGTAAAAAAATTATGATTCCAATAGAAGAGTCATTCGTTTTTTTTTTTAACTTTTTTTAACAATAAAATCACAAGTAATCCATTTCATTGAATGATGTTTCAATGAAATGGGTATTTACAAGATAACGTTCGTTGGTGGTTTCACCTTAACGAACTTCCGGGTTTGTGGAACAGGATAAGTTGAGTTTCTTGCGCAGTGCAGAAAAGCCATATAACTAGAATCGTAGGAAAACGATCATTCGAAAGTAAAATGTTTATTATTTTAGTCATAAAAAATCATACTTGACTTGTTTCAAATAGTCAAATCATAAAATACAATAATTTGTAATAATTTTTAATAATAATGGAAATGTAAATTTGATGCAGCAAATGTTCTGAGATCTTTATTTATTTATGTTTATTTAAATAATTTGTATTCCACTTAGTTGTTGTTATATAAAATAATGCAATTTAAAAGATGAAAAATATGTTGCTAAATTTCATGATTTCGTTGCAAGGCAATATAAATATCGAACATAAATCAAAACGTTATCTTTAGTTTTCATGAAATACAATGCGAATATAAAAGATCCGGAATACAATATTTCGCTTGTCTTTCTCGCGAAATACGTCTCAAAAATATATAGAAAAATAAAATGATCGAAGCCATTCTCGCGCTATAATATACGTAAACTTCTAGACGAAACATTCTTTCACAGCCCTTTTCATATTTCTTAAACGATTTCTATCAACGTCCGCTGTGTATACCTTTTTATTCGAGGTTCGGATATAATCAATTTCTAAAAATATTCATCACATTTGAATTACCTACTGCCAGGTTATCAGTTATTGTGATGGACATTCAATTACATCTTTCAATTTGTTTACTCAAATTTAAATAAAATATTTAAGAACAAAAGGTTAATCTTAACTTAACTTAAGTAACTTAACTCACACGATCCAAAATATCCAAATTATTCAAAGATATACTTTTGCATATATGTAGATATATATAAGTATATATCTCGAATATAATACTTATATAAATTTTAACATATATGTAAAATATATATTTCATATATTTTATTATATATATCATATATATTATTTTATATATATCACTGTAAAAAATGATTGTCCCATTTTCTTAAATTCAGTATAAAATATTCTGAAATTCAGTGTAAAATGTTCTTAATTAAGACAATTTAAACTTAATTTAAGATCATTTTATACTGAATGTAAGAATATTTTACTGAATTTAAGAAAATAAATCAAAACCCATTTTTACAGTGATCTTATAAAAAAACTAATAATTTTGGTTTGAACAAAAATCATTTTCAGTCACAATTAGAATGTTTTGCTACAGAGAAAGTTATCGTTGAGTCCCAGGATTTTCTGTCAAAAAAGTGCAGATGTTTTTTTTATGACTTGATGCCACCCTAAGAAGCAAGTGTTTATGGTTGTGGTTTAAGGTGGAAATCTATTCAATTGTAACAGAATTTTGATAACCATTTTATGTTTGTTCTAATTTTTTAATCAAGTTATTTTTTATGTAATCATATTGTACGTAAAATTTCCAATACTTACATACAAAAAAATCATATGCTCACCAGTCAAAATTTTTTGAACTTTAAGCGTTAATTATTATTACTATTAAACGTGATGTGATAAGAACAAAATTCAAACAAGGTCTTTATCTATATAAATATACTTAAGTTTATTTATTGTATAATAATAACATGACCTTTTTAAAGGATGTCTAATCAAAATTTTCGATAATATAGGGATTAATGTATATGAAAAATTATCAAAAATATGGAAAATTAAAATATAAACACGCTGCTTAAAATTATACAAATTAATTAAAATTTGAAAAATTTGAGATTTTTAGCATCTTTCGGCGTAAGTCGTAGTAGTTTTCTAATAATTGTGATGTTGAGACGTCTCAAAACTCCTTATTCCAAATATAATAAACAATTGAACTGTGTTGACTACGAGGAGTAGGTTGAAAAATCAATTCCTTGTAGGGATGGGCGATGATAAGAAAAACATCGATTTAAAAATAATCGATGTTCAAACACCGACTGTTTTCTTTGATCGATGTATCGATAATTTTTCATTTTTAATAAATTTTCGAAAAAGTCGATTTTCGGAAATTTACATAAATAATACAAAAAGTTTTAATTGCATATGTTTTTATACGTCTTTCTTTTACAATAAGTCAGATAAACCCAAATATAGAAAGCTTAATTACAATAAATAAGGATTAAGAATATTTTCATGTAAACGAATACTTAAATCCGTATGTAGTAACTTTTTTCCGGACAAATGCAGAAATTTCTATACAATTCATATTTTTAATTGTTACGTTTGCATCGTCATACTGTGATTTCAAAATATAAACAAATAAATATAAGTAGAGGTCATTTTTGAGAAAAAGATGTCCTCTACGTTCTAGATTAGAATAGATAATGTATTTTCTTGATACCTCCTGTCAAAGTGCTACTTTTCATGACTCAAATCAGCCGTGAAAGTTTCACTTTTTACGGCTGCTTTCAGTCATGAAAAGCAGCACTTTGACAAGAGGTATCAAGAAAAATATTTTTCGATGCTTGGCGTGAAAGCGCCTCATTGTGCTGCCGAGCGGGGATTGGCTAACCGAGCGAAGCGAGGTTAGCCAAGACTCCCCGCTCGGCAGCCAATGAGGCGCTTTCACGCCTAGCAGAGAAAATATCTATAGGTGAAATACGTGCTGTGAAAAGTGTAGTGAAAAAAATTAAAAAAAAAAAAAAGAAACTGACAATTTTAGTTTTATTAATTATTATCACAAATTCTAGTTCATTATTTTATAAAAATGTTAAATTAAGAAAATATATTTTAAAATAAAGATAAATAAACAAAATAGTATCGAAAGACGATTAAAACATCGATGTTGAATAGTATATTACGTCCGAGGGCGCCACTGCGCCCGAGGCCGATACGACGTTTTTCGGTACGAGAGCGCTGTTAGTTCCAACTTTCTCCGCTGCGCACGACTGAAAAAAAATTTACATTGTACATCGATTAATCGAGTAGAAAAAACATCGGAAAAAAGCATCGATTAATCGATGTAAAAACATCGGTCCAACGATTAATCGCTTAACATTGCCCATCCCTAATTCCTTGAGACTTATTTTCTTTGATTAAAAATTAGCTTATTATTTTGCCAACGTTTCGTCCTTCATGTAAGGACCTCATCAGGGCTACAAAATTATCATAAATTATCAATATTCTGTGTGAAGAATTATCTATATGACGGGACAATATACGAATTTTTATAACGAAGAATAACTTAAGACCAACGAGAAATCGAACAATATCGATATTTTAGACAACAACCAAGTATTACGACGTTGGACAGCGAACGAGACATAACAGCGAACAGTGTTAAATTATTATAAACTAATACCTTCTCAATCATCATTATAAGTGTATAAGTGTAATTATGTTAATAAATTTAATTTTAACATAATTAAATCTAATTTTAATTAAAATGTTGAAGAGTGTAGTAGTTTTCTATTATATTGGCTCCGGACTAGGTAGTCACATGTGGCCATCAACGATATAGTACAGAAAGTTACTAGTATCAAAGTCTCGTACGTGGTGATCGTAAATATGGTGGTGTCGCCACCAGACACACAACCCCTACCGTATATTTTTCAAATTATCATGCATTTTTAAGTAGCTGTCGCCATTATACATTTAAGGGTGACCTTGTATGTGTATGCGCATGTATGTGATGATATATGTGTGTTGTGTGTGAGTGTCAGTGTATATGTAACACATGCGGGCCCTACAGTTTAACGTGGAATCCGAACCACGTGGTGTCTCTGAAAAATCCAGAACACTCAGAAAATTCCGAAAATTCTAGAAAATTTAGATACATCAAGCCAGGAAACAGGTTCCGTGTCTATATTCCTTGCGGTCACTCATCCAAGTACTAGACACGTCCAACGTTGCTTAACTTCGGTGATCTTACGGGTACCGTTTTTACAACGTGACAAGCCTGCTGGCTCTTTCGACGTAAAAATGATATCTGGGATAAATATGGCACAATTATGACAAAAAGCTAGATGACGATCGCGAGTCATACGTTTGCCGTCTTACTGCCATCTTGTTGCCGGAGAGCTACCGAATTAATGCCAACTATAAATTTGGCAAAAGTTTGGCACCAATCTAGCAATAAGAAGGCAAGAGTTTGAATCGTGATCATGATCCAGACTTTTGCCATACTTCTGTCTGACATTCTTTCGCGGGACACAAAATCTTAAATTAATACAATTGTTACATTTAACTTATATATTTCTGAATTCAACTTGCTTTCGAGAAATGAAGCGCCATCGGGCCCCCATTGACACCCTGATCCAAATACCTTAGATCAATGTCAATAGAGTGCCCGAGGCATTTTTGTTTTTGGGAGCCCGGTTTTCAATATATATAATTTTAGAATGTAATACTCTATAAACAAAATGCATTAATTTAACGATGAGTTTAGGTCTCAGGTATAATAAAGTAAACGTACATGTTTATATTTGCTCATTTATTTAAAATTAATATTAAAAATAAATCAATACTAACATCATTACCAAAAAAGTGACAAAATATTGAACACGAGAATGTTAATTTAATTTGTGTATTTAATTTAGTTTAATTTTATAAATTATAAATATTTTTTTAAGAAACAAGAAATTTAAGTCTATACTGTAAACAAATTTTAACTTTCTGGCTCACAATTTAAAAGAAAAAGATTAATTTGCAAAAATAATATATAACAAATAATAAAGTATTCAATACTATTGAGTAGGTTAAATAAGAAATATATACAGAATAACTATCAATCTTTCTTTATTTCATGTATAAATGCGTAGACTTATTTTTCAAACATTAGAGAAAAAACTTTTTTCAAGTAAATAAAAATTATTTGGGGCCCCTTATTGTCGGTGGCCCTAGGCCATGGCCTAGTATGGCCTAATGAGTAATCCAGCACAGATTACATATTTTATAACCTGTATATCTGAATATATTTTCGTCCGTAAGGTTATATACGCACAAATACGGAGATTTTCAATTATATATCCTACTAATATATAAATTTCAATCTATGTTTTCCTGTTTGTCTGTCTGTTTGTCTGTTACCTCATCACACAAATTCTACAGAACCGATTTAAACCAAATTTTGAGCGTATATTATTCAACATTTGCTGAGTGTCGTAGGCTGTATAAAATTGAATTTGCAATTAAAAAATTTTTTTACAAAAATTTTGATAAAGGGGGTTGTCATATGGGGGTTCATCATAAGGGGAGGTCGTCTTAGGAGAAGGTCATCATAAGGGGAGATCGTCATAACAGAAGAGATTTTGTTGCGTCAGCCGCTTTCGTACTGGTCAAATGTACAGTATAAATTTATAAAATCATATCCTATCCTACTAGTCCTATTAATATATAAATTTAAATCTATGTTTGTCTGTTTGTCTGTCTGTTTGTATGTTACCTCATCATGCAAATTCTACTGCACCGATTTACTTAAAATTTTAAGGGTATACAATGTTAATACTGCAGATTGTCATGGGCTATATACACTTGTGATATATACATTTTATGTTTAGAAAAAAAATAAGGAAGTCATAGGCAGATCATTGGGATAATAGGGGGAGAGGGTTCATTGGGCGTCCACCGGGAGCCCATAGAGGGTCCATAGAACTATCTCGGGTGGAACTAGGTGGAATTTAGTCAGGCCTCATCCACGGTCATAGGGAAGGGATTAAAGGGTTTTGCCCAGGTTTTGCCCGGGGCTTCAGCTAGTAGTTACATAAGTTCACCACGAAATGGCGTTTCATTTCTCATAAGCAAGATAAATCCAGACCCAGTAAACATTCAATTCCCCAGAGAAACCCTAAAGTTCTCAAATTTTTCACTCGTGAGTGAACCGCTGCGGTGACTCTTGTAAGTTAACTTTTGGTTAACACCTTGTTAACACAAAGGTGACTCACTGTATGGCACGGTGAGTTAACTTAAAGTTCCCTCAAAGTCTCCACAATACGCAAACTATGAGTTTCCTTTTAGTAAGCATTTAGGTAACGCAAAGCTACCCCATAGTTTACCCGCTGCGGTACTTTTGCGGTTCGCCAGAAAATTATAATAAATAATAAATAATTTCAGCAATTTTATGAAAATTATTTTAATGAAGGTTCAAATTTTCTTTCAAATGTTTTTTATTATTAATTTTTGTTGGTATTTTTCCATTCTATTTTTGCGCATACTTGAAAAAATCCGCTTGTCCGAGAAACGATCCCGCGCCTCCGAGATGCTAGTCCGCCGTCTTATACACTGGTCTACTCTACCGTTTGAAAAGCGACTCGTTTTGGGAAAAATACTTATCGGCATCCTTTTCTCAATTATTTTTTTTATGAAATTATTTTTTTTTAATTATATAATCTGGTCAATTTAAGGTTTAAAGAAAACCAATAATTGTTTATAAAGAAATCAATTAGGACAAATTAATTTCATAAAAAAATGTTTAAAAATGGATGCCGATAAGTATTTTTCCCAATACGAGTCACTTTTCAAACGGTGGAGTAGACCAGTGGATAAGACGGCGGAGTAGCACCTCGGAGGCGCGGGATCGTTTCTCGGACAAGCCGATTTTTTCAAGTATGCGCAAAAATAGAATGGAAAAATACCAACATAAATTAATAATGAAAAACATAGAAATTTGAAACGTTCAAGAAAAACATTTTCATAAAATTGCTGAAATTATTTATTATTTATTATAATTTTCTGTCAAGCCGCAAAAGTACCGCAGCGGGTAAACTATGGGGTAACTTTGCGTTACCTAAATGCTTACTAAAAGGAAACTCATAGTTTGCGTATTGTGGAAACTTTGAGGGAACTTTAAGTTAACTCATCGTGCCATACAGTGAGTCACCTTTGTGTTAACAAGGTGTTAACCAAAAGTTAACTTACAAGACTCACCGCAGCGGTTCCACATTGTAGCGGAAATCAGGGAATGAATGCGTAACTCCTGGGACACGTTTGCGTCAGTCGCGAGTGAAAAATGTGACAACTTTAGGGTTTCTCTGGGGAATTGAATGTTTACTGGGGAAGTATATAAGTTAAATGTAACAACTGTATCAATTTAAAATTTTGTGCTTTCCGAAAGGCACTAAAAATCTTTTTAGCGCCTTTTTTCAAAAATGTCAAATTTTTGAAAATTTGACATTTTAATTAATTTATATATTTTTGAGCAGCATGTTTATATTTTAATTGCCCATATTTTTGATAATTTTCCATAAGATTTTCTATATGATTTTTCATCTAATTTGTCATAAAATGTTTCATATGATATTTACATAATTTGCCACGACAAATCAAAACATTTTTTCGTTACTCAGCCACGAAAAACGCACTTTTCACTCCTAGGAGGTTTTTGAAAAGTGCGTTTTTTCGTTCCCTCGTAACGAAAAATATCGTTTGCACCATGGGAGACAAACAGAAATGCCTTCCTTGTGCAATTACAAACCTCGCCTTCGGCTCGGATTGTAAACTTCGCACGAGGTAGCGAATTTCTGTTTTTGTCTCCCTTGATACAAAAAATACTATTTTATCTTAAGATAAAAAAGTAGGTTTTGATTGTTTATCATATAATTTATTATAAGATTTTTTATATAGTTTTTCATATAACTTTTTATATCATTTATCACATTTTTTTTTCGCAAGGATGTGTTTACAGAGGATCCCTATGTAAATATACACAGAGGAAAAAATATGGTTAAATTTCTCTCCAATTACTTTTCATAGTTTAACCGAAACAAACTTTATTTTTATTTTAACCATAAAATTGAAAATTAACTATAAAAATAGCCTGTTTAACTAGAATTTTACTTGTGTTATCTATAAAAATTGATTGGAGACAAATCTTTTCTAGTAGGAATGTTTACTGAATCAGTAGCGGTACAGTACTGAGTGGCAGTATACGGTACTGTTGTATGGTAATTACCATACATTTTTCTGAGCGTAAATTTGTAATTTTTAATTACAGATTGAAAATTATTGAATTATACGTGTCAAGGGTCGCGATACCGTACCCGACGAGCCAAGGTAAGGTTAGGTTTACCTTACCGTCGGGCGCGCTGAGCAAACTATATTCTTGAAAACTTGACAGATGTAGTCTTATGAAAACTTAAAAAATTAATTTATATGATAAACTATACATATATTTACCTTTTGTTAGTTTTATATTGTTTCTTAATTTTTAATTTACTTTAATTAATTTTTTTCTATGCAGAAAAAACATTATTTATTTCACATGTATTAATATCATATCGTAATCAAAAACATTTTTCTTCTACACATTCTTCTACATATGTCTTCGTAAAAACTTTCTTTTACTGTTTTGTCTTAGTCTAGCATACGGGATAGGTTATATGTGTCTTTGTTGCGTTGTTATTAGGCAATTGACGCGAAGCGATCGAAAAATTATTCTTCTACTGTTTTATCTTTGTCTAATATATATATCCTTAAAACTTTAAAACAAAATTTCAAATTAATTATGCAAAAATACTTCAAAACTCTACATTAAAAAGATGTAAGATCATGTAAGGGGCCAAGATCACCTATAATTAAATCCTAACAAAAATAAGTCATTA